>CAIGRF010017354.1:6267-40220 GCA_903798235.1 Fraxinus ornus
AAATCGACGATTTTGGTGGTCAGAAGTTGCTGAAAAATTGCCTCAAACTTACCCAAAAAATCTGAAAATTCAGTGACCGTTTGTGAAAGAAATTTCAAACTTCAGTGACCGTTTCTGAAACTTTGAAACTTCAGTGACCGTTTTGAAATTTTCAGGTAACTTCAGTGACCATTTGTGAAATTAACCCAAAAAATAATGTGTGGGCGATATGGATCTGAAAATGCAGCAGCAGTTCCAGAATATATGTATGTGGCTGCCTGTCTTCTACCTCTATCTTCTCTCTATACACGTAGACAAATATATATATTTGTACATTTTTATCTATCTTCTCTCTAAACACAACAAGCACAATTGGGGTTGCTTAAGATTGGTTTTGGATTTGATTTGGATGTTTTGATGGAAACTTTGTACAAGGGCTTTAGCAAAGAGATGACAAGATAACATAATGTGGGAAATTGCTGAGAAAATGAAAATTAATAGTGGTGATAAGTACACCACAGTATTTTTTTTTTTTTTTTGAATTTTTTGTTTTTATTGACTTAGGAGTAAATTGTAAATTTATTGTGGTATATTTATTAAAAATATATTTTATTTGTGGTGTGATTATAATGTGGTGTAGTAATTAAAATTTGTGGTGTTAATATAATTACCCTAATTAAATAAAAAATCGACACTCCTCCTTGAAACCCACCCTCCCAAACTTCTTATTCTTCATCATCTTCTCCACCCCACCTCCACCGGGTAAAATCAGTAGCCATTACAATCACCACCTCCACCATTACCTTCTTCCGCAACCATTCTTCCTTTTTCTTCATTTTCTGCCACCAAATCAAACCCATCTTCTTGGGCTAATTTTTAGATCTCAAACTTCGAAATTGCTCAAAAATGGTGGAAGTTCTAGGATTTTTAATACATACAACTTTTGGATGGAAGTCCTCCGTCGGAAAGTGGTCAAGAGTCCAAGTAAGCGGTGGAAGTCCAAGTCAATGGTGCCCAAAAATATTAAAGATTCAGGCTTGAGCAATAATGGTGGAAATCTTAGGATTGTTTTTCCAAGTATGGATGTTTGTATAATTTGGTTTGTTGGAGGTCTTATGCTTTAGATACTAAATAGTAAATACCAGGTGAAGGAGAAAAAATAATGTATGTGTTGTTGGTTTTGTGTCTGAGTGTGGGAATGAGGAGATTTTTCGGGGTTTATTCCCAGTTTGGCAAGTAGGGATGTATAACGAGTTTGCAAACCTGCAACAGATGAATTTCATTTAAATATGAGGTAACTACGAGAAGGTCTGATGTGGTTTTGGAGGATGCAGATGACATGTGACAAGCAGTGGCAGAGTTGTGGTGGTGGATATTTTTGTTGGGTTTAGGAGGTGGGCCTGTGGGGTGTGGGGGCAGGTGTGAGAAGGAAAAGATGAACTCATGAACAATGATTGCATTTTTATTATTTTATTATTTTTTATTTTTAAATTTTAATTCAAAGTTACCATTTTATCCATTTTAAAATTGATAATATTTTTGGTCAACTAATTGCCAAATTAACAGAAATTATCCATTTAGACCTCGTCCTAATTTTTGAGAAGTTTGGAATTGTGGGTGGCTCAAAGTGAATGTTAGGATAAAGTCTGTAAAAAAGTGAAATGTTTGATACCGCTGCAGCAATTATCCCTAAAAAATAAGGAATTTTTTTAGATTTGTATGTAATAGTATTTTATTGAAGAATGTGCGACTGAAATGAGTCAAATCACTGTTCAAAATTACATTTTAATAGAAAATGGAGATCAAACAAGGACTTAGCCCCTGTTTGGTGCACGTCATTTTCAAAAGAATGCATTTTTTTGATTGATGTGATGTGGAATATGTGGTTAAAAAAAAGGAAAAATTATTGATGTGATGAAAAATATTATTTTATTGAAAAATGTGAGATTGAAAATGAGTAGAAGAATGAAGATAAAAAAATTAATGTGAATCAAACATGGACTTAATATTCGATATCCAATGTAAATTGAGACTTGTTCATATTACCCATGACTTATGAAATGGAGGGGTTGACCAATGAGATTGATAAACTAGTATTTTGGAAGAGTAGTGGTACAAGTACATAAGCCCCCTACGTATACCAATCATAATCCATTTTGGAATGTTAGAATTAGAAAATATAAAGTTGGTTTTGTGCAAATATGTTTGACAATCTTGGTTGATAATCATCAAAATTCGAGTCTTCGATGCAAAAAATAAATTTTCAAATTTTTTTTATTACAATTTACTAAAATCTAATTTTAATCTCTACAAACATCCTCTAAATCTTTTTAAAAATGTACTTTTTATAGTAAGCTAAAATGTAATTCTTTGCCCTCAGATGAAGAGGACCCGCAGGAAACCAAAAATAAACAAATGAACAGAAAGAGTTGCGGCTGGGCCTCGGCCTCTGTCTCTGTTTGGGGTAGAAAAATCCATTGATCAAGCGCGAACACGCGAGAAATACAGAGGAAATGAAATCTTGCTGTTTCAGTGGCACACATTGTACTCGCATAACTCGGCCCATAACTCACCAGAAATTCATTGACTCGGGGATTTAATAACGGGTTTGTTGCCATTGGAAAGAAGGCGTAGAGGTGAGAACTTATCCTTTATTTTCCATCTTAATTAGAATTAAGCAATTACCATCTTTATCGACGGCTTACATTATTTCAGCTAAAGAAGAAATGTTAAACGCCATTTTGGATATTAGGGTTCCTCTGCTATTGATCAACTATGCAGTGTTGTGCATTTCTTTGTTCGTGATTTTCGAAAGAACTATGGGAAGAGAAATAAAATTAAAAGTAATATGAATATTTGAGAGTTTGTTATTCTCTTTATTGGGTTTTGAATTCTATTAGCGAGGAGCCTCAACTATTACGTAATTATTCCAAATATAGAAATTATCACCTTCCTGATTTCTGTATATTGAGGGTATTTAGCTCATGTTTGGGCTCCATTTTTTTAGAAATGTATTTTTTCAAGAACTTATTTTCAATCACGCATACTCCCATTAAATAATGTTCCACGTAAAACTTTTCCTAATTTTTAAACACACATCCTCAAAAAATAAAATAAAATTACTATTCTAAAATACATTTTTCTAAAAAATCTCATTTTAATGAACCCAAGCAGGGGCTTAGAACTCAAGTACATTATCAGTGGACTTCTGCCCAAATATATACAGGATCATCTACATTTGGTTATTTGTGCTGGCTCAGTTGAAATGATAGAATGCAAAATTTGAATCCTCAAAATTCGGGAGAACGAATTCTGAATTCCTATTTCAAGAAAAGGACATTCCAATTGGTGTTGTATTTGTTTTCTGTACGATATCCTTGCTATTTACCTGAGGTTTCTTGCCCTACTTTTCTTGTAAAATGAAGAGTAACATTGCAGAGACCATGTCATACGCATTTTTAGTGACTCTGAGCTGACCGATGACAAAAAATTGAAGGGGGATAAGTGGATATTTTATAATCTCTTGATCATGTACAGGGAAAAGTTCTTATCTCTGTTATAGGTGTATCAACAAAAGGCATTTTGATGGATGAGCCATTAGCATAAATTCATGAGAATTTGGTTGCAATTATATGGTAACTGCTGTTTTTTTTTTCTTTTTAATGTTTATGAAAATTTTTAGTGACTCTTGGGTCATAGGCTTGTTTTGATGTTTCTTATCAGAGGCTATTTTTTTCATTCAGTTTGATGGAATTTCTTAATTATACACGTCGCTGCTTTTAAAGACATTGATCTTTAAATAGTCGTTATTTTTCTTTTATTTACTTGCCTTCAGACATGATGAAAGGACATGCAAATAAGCCCAACAAGTTTCACTACACGTCTTAATATCATTGGTTCAACAATATGGATGTTGAAGTGGAAAGGCAGAAGAGGCAAAAAAATGGAGAAACACAAGATGAATGCAGTAAGGATGAGAACCAAAGTTTCCCAGAAAATTCTATTGAAGAAGTGAGCAATCAAGTTGATGATGGGAATGGGAGTCCATATGTGGGTATGGAGTTTCAATCTGAAGAAGCTGCCAAGAACTTTTATGATGCATATGCCAGGCGAGTGGGTTTCAGTACACATGTTGGTCAGTACAGCCGTACTATGCCTGATGGTCCAATTATTTCTTGGGACTTTGCCTGTTCCAGAGAGATTTTCAAAAGAAAGAATGTTGAAAGCTGCAATGCTGTGCTTCGGATAGAGAAACAGGAACCTAGTTGGGTGGTGACAAAGTTTGTGGGGCATCATAATCATTCTATACTGAGTCCTAGCAAGGTACATTACCTTCGTCCTCGCAGGCATTTTGTTGGAGCTACAAAGAACATGTCGGAGACTGTTTATAACCAAAATGATGTTATGATTTCCATTGATGGGAACCATGGATTTGATGATCCTGATCATGTTTTTAAAAATGCATGTCCACTAGAAAAAACTCGTGATGCTAGGCGTGTATCTTCTGTGGAAACTAATCCTCCAACAAATTTTGTCCCTTTGACACCAATGATTTATATTCAACCTTCTAACAGGAAGAGAGCTCTTGGAAGAGATGCCCACGACCTCCTCACATATTTTGGTAAGATGCAGGCTGAAAACCCTGGTTTCTATTATGCCATACAACTCGACGATGACAATCGACTGGCAAATGTTTTTTGGGCTGATGCAAGATCAAGGACCGCTTATAGTCACTTTGGTGATTCAGTTATTTTTGATACGATGTATAGGCCAAATCAGTTACAGGTTCCATTTGCTCCCTTCACTGGTGTGAATCATCATGGACAAATGGTTTTGTTTGGCTGTGCATTACTTATGGATGAGTCCGAGGCTTCCTTTACTTGGGTTTTCAAAAATTGGCTATCTGCAATGAACAATAGGCCTCCTGTTTCCATAACTACCGACCAAGATAGAGCCATCAAGGCAGCAATCCATCAAGTATTCCCAGAAACTCGTCACTGCATTTGCAAGTTGCACATCTTAAGAGAAGGCCAGGAAAGGTTGGCTCATATATATCTTGCTCATCCATCTTTTTATGGAGAGCTTTATAGCTGCATCAACTTTTCTGAGACAATTGAGGATTTTGAATCATCATGGAGTTCTATCCTTGATAGATATGATCTACGCAAAAATGAGTGGCTTCAAGCTGTCTATAATGCTCGGAAGCAGTGGGCTCCTGTTTATTTTCGCGATACTTTATTTGCTGCACTTTTGTCAAACCATGGAGTAAGCTCCTTTTTTGATGGGTATGTCAATCAGCAGACTACCATACCCGCATTTTTTAAACAGTATGAAAGGGCTTTAGAAAATTCACTTGAAAGAGAAATAGAGGCAGATTATGATACATTTTCTACCGTCCCATTATTGAAGACTCCATCACCGATGGAACAACAGGCAGCAAACCTTTATACGAAAAAGGTTTTTGAGAAATTTCAAGAAGAACTGGTTGAAACCTTTGTATACACTGCCAATAAAATTGGTGGTGATGGGACAACAAGCAAATTTAGGGTTGCAAAATATGAATATGATCACAAGGCATACATAGTCAAACTAGATATTTCTTTGATGAATGCAACTTGCAGCTGTCAGATGTTTGAGTATGTGGGTGTTCTCTGTAGACACATATTAACTGTCTTTACAGTAACAAATGTTCTCACTGTTCCATCCCATTATATATTGAAGAGGTGGACAAGGAATGCTAGAAGTGGACGGTGGGAAGAACAAGATTCTGATATACCATGTCTAGAGTCTCTGACCTTGCGTTTCAACAATCTTTGTCGGGAAGTATTAAAATTTGCAGAAGAAGGAGCTATTGCTACAGAGACTTATAATGCTGCTTTGAGTGCTCTTAGAGAGGGTGCAACGAAGATTGCAATGGAGAAGAATATTATTAACAAAATTAAACCTCCTACTTCTCAGGGCAGCAGAAATCTCCATGAAAATGGAAGAAAGAAAGCATCCATGGCAACTCCAGATATGATCCCGTCATTATGGCCTTTGCAAGACACTTTGCCAACTCGCTTTAATCTTAATGATGGCAGAGTGCCTGTTGCTGATTTGAATCAGCCGACTATNCATATTTAAAGACAATGACAAAAAGGACAGTTGGTTTGACTACTAATTCATCAGGTTGTGAAAGAAATTGGATTGTTTTTGAATGGGTAAGTATTAATTAGGTTGTACACAACTCATTTCTTTTGGTCAATGAATAATTACTTGAATATGATTGGATAGTTTTTGGCCACCCTCATCAAATATGTGAACACCCGCCATACTATGATCACAAAAAAAAAAATAAAAAACTTTAAATGGTCTGTCGTGTTCACAAAAAAGTTTAATTCGGTGGAGTGATAGGTCTAGAATTGTGCTATGTAGTTGTCAAATTAATTAACTATTTAAAGCTCCTACTGGCTACAGTACCGGTCCATAAGTGAAGAAACAATTCAGATAATTTATTACCCTGGTTTTGTCAATTTGGGAATTATATACCGTAGTATAATATGTAGGTGTTTGTTCAATTTTCGCACATAGGATCATTATTCGCCTATCATTTTTGACTTTGAAAATGTAAAGCATTCTGGATGTCAAACGATTATTATTTCACTACAGATCTCACGTTTATGATAGACAAGAGTTATAATGTCCACTATGGACGTGACAATAGACAGTAGTTACAATATCCACTGTTGACGTGACATATTGCCATGATCCACATTGGGGGGTATGACACCACATGATGTTACGCCCACAGTGAATATTATAAATCTGTCCATTATGGTCGAAAGATCAAACTCGTATTTAGATATGTAGTATGAAAATTTTTAACTTCATTTATTTATTGATATTATTGAAAACTCTATAATTCTTGTTAGTGACTTGAGTAATTTTTACAACATTCTCCTCTTTTTTTTTTTTATTTTTATGTGACATCATGCCAATGGTATATAATCCCTTTTTTATGGTTACACTTTTTATTGGTTACAATTAGCGATATTAAGCTGTGATAAAGGGAACTAGGGGTAGTGTGGAACATTATTTACGAGAAGCAATCCATTGTGCTGCTTGTAAACTTGGAATTTCTTCATTATCTTGTGTTTGAGTATATTGCTATCTCCAAACCTGTGTGAGGAGTCTATTCTGCTTACAGTAGATATATCCATAGCCAGTTACACTTGAATGTGTCTGGATCTAGGCATTAGCATACCACATAGATATACTACCTCTAGTTGTTTGCCCTAATTATCCTACCTCTAGGAGTCCATTTAACATACAAAAAATATAAGAAGATTAAATTTTCTTGTCTTACTACTATTTTCCCCTTTCGGATGGCAAAGGATTGGGATGCTTTTTGTGATGCAATTCACAAGTCGTGCAACCTTAATTGCTTGATCTTGATTTATTGATCTACCCTTTCTGCTTTATTAATGCATCCAAATAATTGGTTTCTTTATGATGCTTTGCTAATCCCACCGTGCTTTAGTGTTTTAAATGGTTCATAACCTGGTATGGTCCCCTTTATGTGGTGTAAAGAGGGGTGCCAAAGTTACCTTTGATAGCATATGCTAAGTAGTAGCTGATGCCTGAAAACAGAACATTCTGGTGGCTAGAACTAGCAATTAATAATGTATTAGTAATGCAGGAGCAAGAGTTAAAATTTTACATGTCATTGTTGGACTTGTACTTGTATTCTTGTTGGAATTGTACTTTAGTGGGTTATCGTTTAGGTTTTATTCGCAATCTTAATTTAGTATATCTTTTAGTTTTCTATAGCATTAGATTTTCTAGTGTCTTAATTTTCTAAATACAGCTAAAGAGGATAGTTGGGATCTTTAGGGTATGGAGAGAGCCTATAAATAAAAAAGGCTAGAACAATTCTTAATTTCTTATTTTGTAGTTTCAATGATTATAATTGTGTTTTGAAGCTAAAGTACCAAATCTCTTGTTTTTGCTTTGATCTATTCCAACAACCCTTTCTTTAAATCTAATTTATTATTTTGTTGGTTAAAGCTTGTCCAACGACTAGTTAGTAGCAGAGCAGCCAACGATCCTTGGTATGTATAGGATCGTCACCATAGATTCAAGGAATTCGTGGAAGGTGATCAAGCAGTTATCCATTTGAGAAAAAGGGTTTCAAAAGGGGACTTGTCATAAGCACAAGTCAAGGAATATTGCCCGTGCAAGTTTTAAAGAAAATTATCTCCAATGCTCATGCTGTGGATTTGTTAGATGTCTTCAAATCGACCTTACATTTGGCATTGCATATAGTTGCCCAAGAAGCCAAAAGAAGTTTTTGAAGAAGTTCTTTACGTAGGAAGTTCATTCATGTGGATTAGTGAATGTCGATAGATTTTAATTAAATCATTGGTCAAACCTTCTAAAAAGCACTTGGATAACAGAACATAGTTGAATTTAGTTGATCCTTGATTTTTTTATTAATATAACCAAGTTTTATTGTCAAATCCAAGTTCTTTTCACCTCAGGAAGAATTGACACGAGTAAAAGTTGAATCTTTTACTAGCCCTTGAGTTTGTGTTCTTATTCTTATTGGACTTAAAACTTTAGTTGGTTATGTATTAGGTTTATCTGGACTAGTAATTTAGTTTTCTTCCAGGTTTCAACTAGAATTATAATTATTATTCCCCGTAGGCTTTTCTAGTTAGAGTAGATTTTGGAGCTTTTAGGGGTAGAGAGCCTATGAGTAGACATGGCTATTTTGGAACACATAATTGTTGAATAATTCTTATTTAGTCCAGAAAGTTTTGTTGGATTTTGAGCCTAAATATCTGGATCTTCTGGTTTTATTTAGATCAATATTCCTTTGTTCTTTCGATATATATATATATATATATATATATATTCATTATTCATTGATCAAGAGCATGTTTGGGTGGCTTATATGTTAATTTATAAGATGGATTAAGAAAAAGTATGTAGATGCTCTAAATCTTGTCCATCCATCAATTACGCAATTGCTCTCCAAACTTTGTTGGTTTCAAATAACTAAAAGCGACCCGCTTAAAGATTTTTGGCTATTGAACACTTCTTTGATGTAGCTTATCTTGAAAATGTATCTGCATTATCTGGTTAATATTTCACTTAGTAATGCTGCTAGCATGTTTAAAATATTTGTAGTTACTTCGAGAGTTCTGCAGTCACCTTGGAGATGTATTGCAATCATCATTGCACATTATGAGTGTATGCTATAAGTAAGCAAATAAATGATTAAATGTTCTCATTAGGTATCTATAGGGATTTATTCCCCTCGCTGTTAAAGAAGCACTCTGTTTTCTTCAATCAAGTGCTGCTAGGAAATGCTTCAGCAGCTGCGTGTCTCTGCATTCATGGTTGTCAATAAAGAATAATGTAGCTGCAGACATGCTATAAAATTGAAAAGAACAGTAGGAAATGAACTGCATTATTTTAAGCCCCCGTTTGGTTTGGCTAAAAATCAGTTTTTAGTAGATTTTGATAATATTTGATGAAATATGTGGTTGAAAATTTGATAAAAGTTGTGGGTCCCATAAAATGTGTTGTTGAAAATGAGGCAATAGGGCTAAATAGATAATCATGGTCAAGAGGAAGCTATTACTTCTTCTGTAGAGAACTAATCAAAGAAACACATGTTTGGAACCTTCAAAAGTTGTTAAAGCCCCGTTTGATCTACATTATTATCTCATTAAAATAAAAAGTATGACCCTTATCCATCAAATCAATATTTAAATTCAAATTTTCTATCTCTTGTGTGGGCCAATAACGGCTATATTTTTCATTCTCATTCTACAATAATTTGACTCAAACAGGGGTTAAATAGTTGAATTACGCTTCCATTAACTTCACATACTATTTGTATATCAGTAAATCGTTAATGCTTACTACTTGAATCAATGGTTAAATTAATTGAGTTTTTGGAAGTTTTTGTTGAAATCTGTCCTAGGACCTTAAGCTTAAGTGTAAGGCAGACATTTCCTGAGGCTTATGTCTTCAAGGATGAGATAATACTGGAAGTGAAAGTGGAGAGCTTTTTTTTGACACCTAGTCATAATACTTATGCCCACTGGCTACTCAAATATTGTATTAAAAAATGAACAATTTGCCACTTGGCCAAGTTACTTTGTGATGGATGAAGGTTCAATTACACAATAACATACCACAAGATAGCATTGAGAAAATCCTTAAAGCATGAAGACTTCAACTTAATTTTCTACCAGACAATAAAGCACGTGGTGTCCCATCTCTTCTCCGTCTTTTAAATTTTGCTATATAAATCTTCTACCATTTTAATATTTTTACCTTTTTACACACGCACATACATTTTTTTTTTTCATTTTAAGTATAAAATTCGAAAAACTCACGAGGTTACACCTTATTGTGCGAAGAGGTAATTGCTGGTCTCCCTTCACCTTATTCAATTATTATTGACAGGATAACAATGAGAATGACATTTGGTGGATACAATTACTAGATATAAATAACAAACCTGGAAAATTCAAGCTGATATTCTTCTCAGAAGTGTTGGCTAAAAGTTATTATAGCTGTAATTAATCAGATAGGCTAATTTGCAGACGTGTTATGTTTTTATTTTGTGTTTTTATTCTGTTAAATTTGCTACTTTATAACGTGTAGTACTAGTGTAAGTTTAATATGTAGACTTCAGTGGTTGAATTCATCACTAAATATTGGGTGCTTATTATTTATGTTTTATAACACTGGTGTTTAAGATCAGCGCATTGCAGTTGTATTTAGGCAAGAGAAATTAATAGATCTCGCAAACAAGTTAGACGGAACTAAAACGAATCACGACAATTAGCAAGTTTTGTGTTTGAACAACACCAAATAATTTTATTAGCCTTTTTCTTCCAGTTTTACCTTGTAATCTCTTCGTCTGTGATGTTTTACCTCTCAGCTCCAAGATACTAAAACAACTACGGGTGAAACAGAAGTGAAATTTCAAGTTTCAAGAGAGACTTTAGGTTCAATGTTGAGATCAATGGCTTATATACGCGAGCAGCTTTAAGTATATGTAAGCACTCTCTTCCATCTACTATTTTACTTCTACCTGGTGATGTTGAGGATTGCATTTACTTCATAGGTTGAGAAGCAATTGTGTGATCACTTGGATGATATCGCATGGGTGCGCATGCTCGAGCGCACTGTATTTATTTATTTATATGAAGTGGATGTGAAAAAATAAAACAAACCCGAGAACAAATCCATTATCTATATATGCACTTTGATTTAGAGGTTACGGGGTCTCAGACTTATTTTCAATAAAAACTAGGGTTGCATAGTGTACTATCAAATAATGGGTTGGCCTTCAAGGTATGAAAGCCTTGACAAAATATTCAAAAGAGGGTACATGGTAGTGTGTTAGTATACTTAGAGCCTAGATCAACCTACAAAAGGCTTACCCTATTACAACTAGATATATTGATCTCATAATCTATGTACTCTTAAAAGTATGAGAACCGTACTTGTTCTTCCAAATGAAACTCATTTCTAGAGTCCATGGTATACACTATATAGGCATGGGGAGTATCAAAGTATGACTGCACACTGGTGGTAACTCAGTGCAGTTTGTTGCGATCAGTCGAATGCTCCTACTTGCTTCTTCTTCTTTTTTTTCCCACTTCAAAATAAAACAACCATGATTACCTGAGCATATGGGTCATGAACAGCAATGCTTGGTGAGCAGTATACTTTTTATGTTTACACGTATGATGCATGCCATGTCGTGAATGTCTTAACTGACTCTCTTTGGGCCCTCCAAGCAATCACTATTGTTCACCGAGCGCTCAGCATGATATTTACATCTGTATAGTAACTCACGTCTCCCTTCTGTTATACTTGTGCCGTCGTGTCCCTTAAAATGTCAACTTACTATTCATATGTTTTATCAATCGTAACTTTCAGTTTATCACTATCAACAGCTCTTGGTACCTGATGCATGCATTGATTAGGGCCAACATCCCATGCATTGACCACCTGGTGACCATAGGAGTCCCCCTGTTTTTATCTTTCCCAAGATCAAATATTTCATGACTATGCATACATGTCATGTAATGCATAATGCTGAGCTACCAACTAATGGACAAGGTTAACAAATGTAGCTCTAGAAAATAAGAGGAAATTGCTGTGGAATTATATTTCCTTACTTCAAAAATGAAATACACGTGTAGATTTACATATACAAAACAGCGAAAATAGGAAATAGAGTAATTGTACAGCTTACGAGTGATATTCTGCTGGTGATAGTATTGTTGGCCCTTAAGTACGAATACGAATTACCTCTGTGACTATTTTTATGTATTTATGATTGCGTTCGACCTTTTCTGTCCAACTCCCAGTAGATAATTCATTAAGAATATGGTTTTCCATCCTCTATTCAATGATGTTAAAATCTGAAGTTGTCAAGTGTGAGTTGATTTAACAACCGAGTAGTCATGTTGTACAGCGGAACTCATGTCATGTCCCTTGTCTCGGAGCTTATAAAGCAGGAGCTCGCACAAGGATCCATGGCAGGGCAAATATGCTAGCGCGATTGTAATTGTCTTGTACATGGCAACAAGCTTATGAAGTTCATTTACTTATTGGTGCATAACCATTGTTGCTAGTTTTGAGTTTTGATTAGGATTCTGTCCTCTTTAATTAATTGAGTAGATAGGTAAAACCATGTAAGCTATTACAGCACAGGACAGAATAATCTGTACATGGGTAAAAACCTAGGATCAATGTCATCAGATCAGATGATATACGAGTTTTTCCATTACATGTCGAGCACCATGAATTGTGTTTGATTATTTGTATAAAAATTGTGTTCGTGTAAAAAATAATGAAAATTATAGTAATGTAAAGGCATGCATATTTATATTTTTGAGCAAATAGTATAAAATTAATAGTAATAAAGCAAAAGATTGAAATTACATTACAAACATTCTTGCGAACGTGTGTGCAGCCGAAAGTATGGACAGTATAATGAAAATCTCGAAATGTAAGACTAGAACTCTTGCTGTTTTCACCCGATGAAGATTTGCTTGACGAGAAAGCAATTCTTCATGTACAAGTTCCTCTATCGATAATTAATATCTGAAAATAATATTTGTCCACTAACAGGCTAACAGCTCCCCGAGGCTTCGCGCAATTTCAGGGAAAAAATTGCCCACTATTAAGATTACGCCCCCGTCTGGGAGGCATTTTTTTTGCCGTATTTTAACGTGTGTTTGGTCCCTATTCTTCTCACATTTTTCAATCTCATTTTTTTGTGGGCCCCGCGTTTTATTATGGTTTTTATTACACCAGAGCTACCACATTTTGACTAAGTGTTCCACAAATTAAAGCCGTTAATTTACATTTATGCCCTTGATATGCTTGTAAATTTTACGTGAATTGCTTTGTAAAAGGGTTAAAATGATTGAGGGTAGTTGCGTAAATTTCACGGTTGCATATGGCCGACTTACTATTCCAATGGTAAGAAATCTCCTAAATATGGCAAAAAATGGGTAACAAACAAGCGCATAATGGAAAAATGTGAACGTTATACAATGTAAGGGACATGAGTTGCAGCTTTGTTGACTGCTTTTTCACAAATCAATTAAAAATTCTTGAAGATAAGTCCATTTTGCCATTTAATTGTAGCATTCAATCTATTAAAGCTACACTATAGACTCTATAGAGTAAATAATAGAAATCATTGACATCAAAGCCATATGCATGAAAGATAAACGAAATTAAAAATTATCAATATCAACAAACTTTCATTGTTTAGAACTCCATGTACTTCAAAACACAATGGAATTCAAACCTATACTGTTTTAAGTGCCGCAAATTTTCGAGTTTTCTCATTGTACCAGTTTCTACATTATAATAGAGGAGATCTCGGCCTCTCTTAATGATATAAAAACGAGCTTTTTCAACATGATCCACCAATACACTTGTTAGTGGCACAATGGCGTTGCATATGGTTGAAAAATTGATGTAATATTTTGAAACACAAACACAATTGTCTTTTAATTTCGTGGAGCTATATAACAAATTGCACAATATAATTACAAGCACCTTTGAGTTCTCAAAGAAAAACATAGAACAACAAGGCACGGAATTTTCCAAACACCAATGAGAGGCATCAACAATAGTATTCGATGTACTGAAATAAAATAAAAGTATTCAACAAAAGGGGTTCTTTATCCGCTAGAACTATGCTTCAGGTACAGTAAATGTTTTACAGTAAAACTCACAGGACACTCACACGTGTGGGTCCCACACAATTTTTTTAATACATGGTGGGGCCCACCATGTGAGTATTCTGTCAAGTTCCTGTTAAATTAATCATGTACTTGAGGATTAATTGTATTCGCTATTGTACTGAGCAACATCCGAGTTTAAAGCAAAGACCTTAATTCTATATATATAAATATGTTACCTGTACAGAGTAGATAATAGAAATCATTGATATCAAAGCAATATGCATGAAAGATAAACGAAATTAAACTATAAATATCAGCAAACTGTCATTGTTTAGAACTACATGTACTTCAAAACATGGGGGAGTTGAAGCCAATGCTGTGTTAAGTGCACCAAGTTGTCGGGTGTACTCATTGTACCGGTTTCTACATTATAGTAGAGGAGAGCTCGGTCTCCTGATGATATAAAAACAAGCTTTTCGACATGGCCCACCAATACACTTGTTAGTGGCACAATGGCGTAGCGTATGGATGAAAGATTGATGTGATATTCTGAAACCCAAACACAATTTTTTGGGTCCTCCAGCCTCCACATTTTCACGATTGCTTTTTCTGACGAACAATGTGCCAAATATAAACACTCCTTTAACTCTAGCAAGTATGCACGGGTAAAAGGACAGAGCTCTGGGCATGAAATGATTTCTGATTCTTCCTTATCCAAATCCGTGGCAAGAATCGAATCCATTTGATGAAAATTCGGACGGTTTTGCGTACATATCATCCAATAAATCACTCCATTAACTGACGCAGGATGTTCGCTAAGGTCTTCAAAAGGGCGTGTTTCAATTAATCTCCACGAATCTGATTTGAATGTGAGACGATCAGATAGGCTGAAAATTTTGCACCCCATACTTATTTCCTCGGCGTCCTGCATAAACCACTTAACCACTTTGTATTCGTTTGAAAGGGATGAGAAGCCAAAACCTACATCACCATAATCACCGGTATCTGGCACCATTGCTGTTTCTTGGGTGCTTAGATTATGGATAGAAATCATACTCCCAACAAAACATATAAAATTATGACAGGAAACCAAGTAATAGAAATTAGAATACTCGTAAGGGAGATAGTGATTTTCCTGAATCCTTTCATTAGCTATGTCCACAATGGACAAGCGAATAGTGAGTCTATCCTCATAAAAATACTTGTTACGATTCCAAATATACAAATAAGGGTTTGAATGAAGACGTCGATGCAAATCTTTGACGAGACCAGGATCTGGAGAAGAAATCAAGCTAAGCCATTCTTTGGAAACACAGGTGAACCTGCAAAGGGACTTGTAAGGGAGTCTTGATAGAACTTCTACTAATACGTCAACTGGTAATTCATTCATTCCCTTCCTTGTCTTCTCTACTCCTCGTTGTTCCATTCGTTGTTGTTCCATCATTAGACGAAGGAAGATATTTTCTTAAATTTATCTGTCTTTCTGTGTCACAGTGAATATATATAATCGAGAAGCTGAAATTGGTTAGGATTCTAAATTCTTCACGATATACTAATATATAAAGAGTAAGAAATTCTATCCAACCTTATGACCAAGCATATGGTGAGTTGGCTTACTTAAAACTTGTGCAGTACCAATTTGTGTACTTCTAGTTGATTCGAAATCAAATACCGAACAATCCATCATTTAGAAAACTTTCAATAATATTTTATTCAATTTAAAACAAGAGCCAACAGGAATCCAAATGCTTAGTTATCACCTTGTTCAATAAAACTCTGTATTTGATTAGCATGAAAATATTTTCCTTGTTTTGAAAAAAAATAAAAATCTAATCCCCTCAGAGAAAATGTTTTTCTTAAAAAGAGGAAAATTTGGCATATTTTTAAAAGTTGAAAAATATTTTCAATAGAAAAAAATAGCAATAAATATTCCAAAGTAGAATTTTAGGTGGAAAATTAAACATTTTTTATGGAAAATAAATGCAATCCAACACATTCTAAATTTTATCAACTTTTTAACTAGTGAGATTTTAATTTAACCATATCGTTTATGGACCCAGAACTTTTATTATCGAATTTCAAAATCACAAAACACAGGGAAAATTGTTAGATATTTTTCATCCTTTTGCATGTTCATCTTTTGTTTTGCTGCCCCGACTAGTGTTTGCCGCTACGCAACGGTGATCGATACCAAACCTTTTTGGGTGAGTGTAATTTGATTTTTGGGTGAGGGGATTGGGGAAGATTGAAGAAGGAGATGAGTTTTATTTTGTTGATTTTGCTTATTTTTATATTAAGATTATAAAATTACCATTTTACCCTTGCCTTATTTGATCAAAATTATTAAAATTTTAATTTTTGAGGTTAACTGACGGTTTTTGGGTTTGACGGAAACTGTCAATCTGGACTTGAGTTGTGAATTTTTTAAAGGTTTGGTACCTACGGTGGCACGAATGAAAGGTTTGGACAAAGTGTACTAAAAAGCGAAAGGTTAGGTAACGTGGCTACAATTTTCCCTTATTTTTTCCTTACATACTTCCCTCAACTTTTTTTGGGCGTCCAAAATTCAAAATTTTAGCTCCGCCAATGAACGATGTTATGTATGATGTTTCACAGTGCAGTTCGAGTCTGTAAATAGAAGGTGGGGATTTGTAGTAGGGAATGGTCTATCATCTATAACTCTATGGGGACCTTTTTTCTTGAATTTTCCTTCTTAAATCTTCCGCTGCTTTTTTATTTAGAATAATGCTATTTGTACATTCTCCCTTACAATAATGTTGGCATTCCCTCCTATGTGGAGGAAATCTATGCAGTGTCATAATTGATGAGTTTAAAATCAAGAGTGTAGATATTGCCACGTGGAAGAATCTAAAGAAAAGTGTGAGGAAGAGTGTACATGTAGTATGCTTGTGTGTATCTAGCCAAAAGATTAAAATTACATATGAACATTCTAATGAAAGTTTGTATCTAGCCAAAAGTATGAATAGTATAGCGAAGGTCTTGAAATTGAAAACTAAAAATTTAGTATTTCTTTATTCACTATTCTATCAAACATCATCCAAATTTAATAAATGGAATAAGTTATAATCGAGAACACGGAATGTTACCTAATATCAACAGTTGTATATGTGTATTAAAGATAAATGAAATAATTCATTATCAATATAGCAAACTATCATTATTTAGAACTCCGTGTACTTCAAAACAAAGGGGAATCCAATATGTAGCATCGTTAAGTGCCCTAAGATGTCAAGTTTTCTCATCGTACCAATTTCTACATTATAATAGATGATAGCTTCTGATGACATGAAAACAAGCTTTTCGACATGATCCACAAATGCACTTGTTAGTGGCACAATGGTGCTACATATGGATGGAAAACTGATGTAATACTCTGAGACCCAAACACAATTTTTTGGGTCCTCAAGCCTCCACATTTACACAATTACTTTTTCAGTCCAATAGTGTGCCAAATATAAACACTCAAAGCAAGTAGGCCTTGGTAAATGAAATGAGCTTTGGGCATGAAATGGTTTTTGATTATTCCTTGTCCAAATCCAAGGCAATAATAGAATCAGTATCCAAAGGATTCTCATTATTCAAGTTAAATATGAGCCAATAAATCACTCCATTAACCGATATTGGAGTTTTGCTAAGGTATTCAAGAGGACACGTTTCAGTTAATCTCCATGAATCCGATTTGAATCTCAGACGATTGGATAGACTGGAAATTTCGTACCCCATACTTGTCCTGTCATCATTCTTCTGCCTAAACCACTAAACCACTTTGTATTCATTTGCAAGGGATTGGTGCCCAAAACCAACATTACCAATATGACTAGAATCCAGAAGATTTGTGGCTTCATGAGTGCTTAGATTACAGATGGAAATTATTCTCCTAACAATACATACAAGATTGTGACAGGATACCATGTGACGAAACTTCTTTGGAATAGAGAGATTGTAATTGTCTTGAATCTTTCCATTAACTATGTCCACAATGGAAACGTGAAGGCCTGAAGGGTGCCTATAATCCTAGCCAAATTACTCGTCCAAAGGACTACAATTCCAAAGACATAAATAAGGGTTTGGACAAAGATAATGGTTTATTTGACGAAACCAGGATCAAGCGAAGATATCAAGCTATGCCATTCTTTGGAAACACATGTGAACCTACAAAGAGACTTGTAAGGGAGTCTTGATAGAATTTGTAATAATATGTCCGTTGGCAATTCATTTATTCTATCCCTTGTCTTCTCTATGCGTTGTTGTTCAATCATTAAACAGTATTGTGGGGATTTTTTCTATATAGAATCAATTTGCCAGTGGCTCCACAAAATCGGTTGTATATCTCAACCAAGACAAATCCAACTGATCAGTATCTCTATCAATATTAGTGTCCATATTAAATAGAAAGTTGAGATATTGTACGTGACTAGTATCATCATCTCCATATTGTTGTCTATATTATTTAAAAATATAGGCTAAAAAGTTTAGAATTGTCATAGACAACCCCATTAGAAGCGGAGTCACAAGAGGCAGGGAGGAGAGACTGTCCCAGGAACATTCCTCCCCGTCCCAATAATATTTTTAAAAGTTTTCTAGGATATTTTTTAATATGAAAACCATATTAAATTCCAAAACTTGAGCATTTTTGTAGGCAAAATCTTATAGCTAGTAACAAAGAATTTGCTTTGTAACTTTTAGAATATTATAAATTATATATAATAACCTTGTTTCTAGTACAAAGTAAAAGACCATATTTATAGGGCTATCTATAACTCTAAAAGNAAAAGGAAAGATTGTGTGATTATCTACAAACAAACTCTTAGAATATTATAAATTATATATAATAAACTTGTAATTCTATTACAAAGTAGAAGATCTTATTTATAAGGTTATAAAAAACTTTAAAAGGAAAGATTGTGTGTTAATCACACAATCAACTATTAAGAAAAATAATCTTATACAATTGAAAAAATATTATAAAGATTATTCGTTACAATCTTTCCATATCTTCAACACCATTCCTTAAACTCAATATAGTATAGTGACAATAGTTGAGTTTAAAAATTAAATTAATCCAATCAAATTTTCTTCTTCTAATGATCGAATGATACTTTAAAATTGCTTACATGCCAACCAAGCCAAACAAAGAACTCAAAGTTGGTGAGAATAAAAAATCATCATCCACAATCTAATCAAACAATCACCAAGACTTGAAGGAGAAACTCACAATCTAAGGTATTGTTTTCAAGAGACACGATGTATTTGATTTGATGAAAACCTTCCTCGTTGACATAAATTTCTTTCTTGAAAGTCTTATGTCTATGGCATCGTTTTTTTCTCGTGCTTTAGTGATTGTCGCTGCAAAACAAAGATGACGTGAAATTGTTTACTTAAGAATTTGAATTGATGTACATCATTTTCCATTGAAAGTGTTGACCCCAAAAAACTTACCAAAGATGTGGTTAACAGATCTCAAGACCTCTCACATCCACACAAGTTGAATTCCTGCACATCTAGACGAACAGTTAACCACACGTGGCCTTTTCCAGAAGGGATGGAGTTGGCCGTGCGCATTCCGACGGTTAAGTCAGTTGGGAAAATAGTTTACGGTGTGAGAGAACTTTAAACGTGAGTCTCCAATCAATAAAAAAGGGGGTCGGCTTGGGAGTTAGTAATTAATAAGTGTGTGTATCAAGAATATCACTTCGAGAGTCTAAATTTACATTACCTTTGAACGGCACTAAGTGTGAGCTTTTATACTCAGGTGAAGTGAATGTGGTTCGTTGGATGAGTGCACATGACCTCATCCAAATGATTTCCCTTTCTTGCCATATACATCAATCAATCACAGTCTTAAATGCTATTACCACTTTTGTATCCATAAAGCCTACCATGTACTTTTAGATTTGACCAAGTAGGATGGTGGCGACGACAGTGGTAGTGAGTTGTCTTGTCAACTTACATGATATGAAATTCGTTTAAGATCTCGCCATTGCCTCATACAAGTGTTTGTCAATGGGGTTTGCCTACTAAGGGGTTCGTCTAAAAATCCTAAGATTTGACCAAGTAGGATGGCGGCGGTAGTAAGTTGTCTTGTCAACTCACATGACATAAAATCCATTTAAGATCTCGCCACTGCCTTGTCCGGCTAATTGTCAATGAGGTATGCCTACCAGGGGGTCTGTACAGGTGTTTCGTGTGAGAGATGTGGGTCGTTCGCATTTGGATCGGTTCGCCTGCCACATGGGTTGGTTCACCTGCATGTAGCTGGGCTGTCCTATGCCAGTACAAGATATGGCCCCCCTGAACTGTTTGCCATGTGGACTAATTGAGCCCATTTGTGGGTTCAAGGTGTAACAGAAATCATTAAGAACATAAAGATGATATTTCTTCTAAGAGTTATGCTACTTGGCCCAGGATTAAGTTCTGGGTCAAATCAAGGGTGCCACTATTGGAGGGGGTCTGCTCCAATAGGGGGCGCCATTTGGTTTGACTTGGGATTTAATCCCGGGCGAAGCAGCATTTTTGTTCTTCTAAATCTGGCCATTTTGCATCAATGTTCATTTGTGGGAGGAACTATAGCACTATTCACATTTTACATGCCTATTCTACTATAGAAATTTCATGAGTGTTCAACCATGCAAACATGCAGGCTTAATCAAACACATTTCCAAAATATCAATTTTCATGTTATTGCAATACCTCTCCTGATGCAGAACAGTAAGTCATTGCAGATTATTGATATTCCAGCAAAGGGGGAAATTTTCTAATGGCCAATGCAATTACACTGTTATGTCGAACTTAAAATAGACACTGTACTTTCAACATTATTTCACAACCGTCACTGAACTTTTAACATTTTTTCAAATAATAAAAATAGTTTCAGTTTTGCTTTAAAGTTCATAAGCATATTCTGGATTGACAAAGGCTTCTCCAGCAATGCTAACTATCTTCAAATTATTATAATGTCGTGAAGCATATAAGTTACAGAGACATCATATTGGGACTAGTAAGTTATGTTAATTGTATTGGGCTGCCTCACTATACTTTGGGTTGGACCTTCTTATTTTCTGGTTGGACTGTTAAGTGAAAAGGGTTGTGGCCTCAATGAATTAATGTTATCAGCCGTACATGTGACTGATCCTCTGCCCTTGGATGCCAACTCTTCATATTATTTGGGTTGGCTTGGCTTTTGGGTTCTGGCATTCGAGAGTCTTCCATTCTCTCTTCGTCTCCCTGTTTTCCTCTGTTTTCCCCTTTCTCTGAGTGAAGTTTAGGGTTTTCTTCAATCATGTTCTTTGTGAAGTCTGTATAGTGTATATAGATTAGGGGTTGTTTTCTGTGATTGCGATTCTGGTTTGTTGAAGCGAGATTAATTGAAGAAACTTTTACAGATTTTTGTTTGATACTTATTGGATCTAGAGCTATATCTTTTGTGGATGCTCAACGGGTGATTAGGTCCTTGTGACTGATCATCTGGACCCTACTGGGTGAAAAATCGTGTTCAATGTTCATTTTGTGTTTCTGCAAATTATTTTGTGTGTGAGCTTCGATCCTTTTAGTATTGTTGATTTGGGGCCTTACAAGACAGTTACTGAATGGTCAGTGCTACAGCTTAGAATATAATATGCATCCATTCGATCAAAGCTTCCCAACATATATAGTTGAAAAATGTCTGAACGAGTGCAAATTCAGAACAAAAGATCAATAATACCAAGAGTACTGAGTAATAGACAAAAAGCGAGACAAGGCAATGTTGTTCTTTATTCTAACTCCCTCGAAGCCAAGTGCCTCGTGTTCCTTAACAAAAGAACATAGAACTGCTGACATGTCTATGCAGTTTGGGTAACTCGGGCACTGCCGACAACCCTCCATGTCCAGATGACTGCTCAGACTGTTCCTCAAACTTTATGAATTGCGACATCTGGCTTGCCGCTAAGTGGGCATAACATATTGGAGCAACTGCAGCAGGAAAATGAAGTTTAGTAAAAGAAATGAATAGACGAAAGCTTGTGCAGAGGGCTGTGAACAAAAGGTTTTTTTATACGCAAAGAGAGAAAGTAGTATTAAAAGAAGCAAAGATGTTAGCAAGTTCATTACCTATAGAGATGGCAGTAGTGCTCCTTTGGTACCTGAAAATTCAAGTTGTCTATTTGTCAGTAAGTGGCATAATGAAGTTCAACAGAAAATAAAGCATACTTAATACAAATATTACAAGTAACAAGATGGCAGTTAAAGTTTACTCACACATATGACAGAGAATGAACTAGCTCCTGTAAATCATCCGCAGAGAAGCCAATCTCATCGTGTAACACGTGATAGTGAGTAGGCCGAGTTGTTCCCTGTAAACCATATAATTAATATTTAGAAATCGTAAATTTGCATAAAATATAAACAGATGTATATGAATCAAAACTCACAATCATTCCCGCATGAGCACACATGTAGAAGTCATTGTTCTTCGCATGACAAATTCCACTATCAATCACAGTCCCTGCACATTAAGAATATCAGATAAATTCAATGAAGTAAATGTAACCATTTTTGGTGAATAATGATAATAAATTACCAGGTGGAACATTTTCAGGAGAATTGGCTTGGAAAAATTTGGTGTGGTGATTCTTTTGTGCTACAACAACTGTGAACTTGGGGAACCATTGAGCATCGAGAAACTTGCAAGCCTGCAAAAATTGAAAGCTCTCTGAATACAAGATGGAAAAAGAGATGACTCGCATTAACAGCTACCGTTACTGGTTTTCAGTCTGCAAGCAATATCTTGCCTCAAGAATTTGATCCAGTTCAATGTTCAAAACTTGATTGAATTGAGACTCGCTCACTCCATCCCTACAAATTACAAGTGGAAATATTTCAACGAAAATATAATATTTCTTTTATTCGGCACAAATACTCTCGAAGTCCAAGAGTATACACGACGCCATCGTGCAGTATTTCTTTTATGCATCTTGCAAATTCAGTTTATGATCATAAGAAAAGCCTCCAACAAGTATTCACATTCATAGTGAAGCTAAACTGAAAATTAACATTACTACTATAGATGCCAAATAAGCAAAGCGCGGTCGACTTAATATATTGTACTAGAAATGAGTTAGACCGAGTGGAATCTAACTGAGAAATGAGGAAAAGGATAATTTCTTGCATTCTTTCTTAGTATAATACGGTACCTGAAAATAATTATGTGCTCAGGTTTCCTTCCTTCAGAACTTTGGTAGAAGTCCATTAACAGCTCCCTGAGATTCCATATAGATTTCTTTAAGAGACAAATCGGGTATATAATACTTTCAGATATAGAAATCATTTTCAAAATATATATCCTTCTATATTAAAACCAAATAACCAGTAGAGAATAACACGTGAATTAGAAAGGCATAAAATGAGTCCAAACCAACCTGAAAATGCCCTGATCCACTGTCTCCACTTTCTGATCCTTCGTAACTTCCACTGGCTTAAACAAGGAATCTATCATTTCAAGTTTTGGTGACTGAGTACGAACAGCAGCACGATAACGAGAAATCAGAGGCCATTGTCTTGAACTAACCACCTTGTGATTCCATTGTACAAAAGAAACTATATCAGATATATAATATGGTGCTACGAACTCATACGAGAGAACGTTTAGAAAATGACTGAGAAACATGGTGAAGTATAAAATACCGCAGCAATTGAGGGAAGATCTGGACGAGTAGCCGATCCATGGGATACATCCATCCCAACAATAAGGGTTGGAACTTCTGAAATCGTGGGTATGGAATGAGAATTTTCAATAGCTAACAGGGAATTAATACCACCCAACTGGAAGGACAATATTAAAGAGAAGAAAAGATGAGTATGGATAAGTACTAAAGAAATCACAAACTTATTAACTGGTCTATTTTGGATGACACAACTTGCCTTGGCATTGATCTTCAAGAGCACATTAGTAAGGTACTGATCATTCACCCTCTGAGGTGAAATGCACTGAGTAGCTATCCCAAGATCAGAAAGATTCCTCTTCTTCCATGGCCCTTCAGTAAGATTAAGAAAAAAAAATAATGATTGTATATAAGAGGGAATAGCAGAGATTACAGAAATAAGCAAAGATCATGTCTCAACCATAGAGTTTAGAGTTTTTTCTCTCTGGGAGAAGGCAGAGGAGAAACTGAGGCGCTCCTGGAAGATTTGACTGTATCTCTTCAATCATCTTCTCCACCCTAAAAGAAGGTGGTCTATTTGAAAGCTCACGACGCTCTTGAAACACTTTAAAGGGTTCCCTAATCATCTACAAGAAAGAGATAAAAGAATAAAAGATAACATCGATAACAAATCTGAAAATTTCAGAGTTTCAGAAACACTGACAATTCCTTTCATTTGACCACATCTGATTAGACTACGGGACAAATTTTGTAAATCACAGCGAGCATTAAAGTTTACAATGCACCAGCGTTCAATGTTCTTAGGATCAACCAATGTCTGCACAGACATAGCTTGTGTCAATACCACCAATAACATGGTTTCGATGTATCAATGAAGAAAAAAATGAAGTGTCCAAAGAAGTATACCTTGTTGTTAAAGTTCCACCTTCCATTGCGAGGGATGAAATTCTCATTTTTGCCCACTGTCAACTGCAAGAAAATAAGAAGGCTAAGGAGAGAAAAAAAAAACTCTTTGGCCATTTCCCACTCCTCAACCTGGTTAAAACAAACCAAATATGACTAATGAAATGCTAGCCATCTTAATTTAGAAAATTGTTACCTTGGGGGGTGCCAAGACGCGACCTTGAACTGTGGTGAACTCTCCATTAATAGAAATTCCAGAAGACGAAAGAAGAGGGTCAGCATTGTAATTGCTTGTATCAAGTGCCTGCACTCAAAGCTTAGCAATCATTAGAATCTACAAAATGAAAATTAAAGAAAGCAAGACTTAGAAAATCTTTGAAACTTACTTGAGACAAAGCTGTCTTCCGTTCTTGTGGCTTCTGACGGGATTTTTCAACAAGGGAAGCTTTTTGCTGACCAGACAGAGCTCTCGTATAACGTTGTAAAGAAACCAATTCGCAGAGCTAGAAAGGAATAATAAACACGTTACGACAGTGAATTCAAAACGAGAGAGATTAAGCTTCAGTTCACGAAGTAAAGAGTACCTCAATTGGAATGTAAATGGGTCGCTTCGGTTTCCCAACATTGATACATGGATAGGCTTCAGAATACTCTAATTTTATATCCCGATGTTCAACAAAATACTTGAAAACAGTCACTTCTACAGATTCGGGATCCCCGTCCTTTCCATTTCTTCGCTTCATGTCGAACCTAAAACAAGAATACAAGGTTAAGCATTACATTAGTTGGTATAAAATCCCAGCATTTGAGTAATCAGAGATTGAAACAAGAACAATATGAAAAAGTTAGCCGCAAGAGCTCACTTTTGCTTGCCGCATATCTCTTCACTCAATCCAGTGATCTTATATTCTAAATTAGAGTTTGCAGCCTTAACTCTAAGGTTCTTCAGGGTCTTTTTAGCCTGTTTATGAAAGCACGCTGATAGTTGTTAAGAGTAAAAGCAATGCAAAAGTCGAGACAGAAACAGCGGATTACCTGGATCCAATTAATCTTATCAGGATGGCTGACGTTCTGATTGTCAAGAAGAAATTTTATGACTGGTCCAGGTTTAACAAGCATTGTAGTGGATACGTCTGCCAATTAAAACGGTGGTCTAAAATTTCTACAACTACAGTTCAGAAAACAAAAGGGTTGATAAAAATTCACTGAAATTGAAAGCTTACCAACGTTGAGAGAAAGACCTCCCTGAGTGGCCCTGAAACTCGAATGAAATCCTCGGCATCCGACGACACCACCCCCTATCTCCACAAAGTTTCTTGGTTGATTGTGAAAAAAAGATTGCCTGACTAGAAGGCAACCCCTGCAAACAAAGAACCCATTTAAGCACACCATTATCACCCAACAAAGAATTAAGAAAACGCGCAAGATTTTTACTGTTTAGCCGCATTCTGTCTCAGTATGATATCCAGCACTCTCACAGCTTCTTGAAAATGCTCAGTATCTATCCCTCTCAGGGCATTTGCAATCGCTTGAATTGGAATTTTGGCAGCAAAATTTATTGCAACATTGTACGTTTTAGAACGAGAAAATCCTCGAGACCTCTTCTTATCACCCTCAATTGGGCTTCCTTCTCCTCCATGGCTTCCACTTTCCAGCCTCCTGTAGACAATAACATCTCATCATATTATAATGTAATTTCTTAAGAATGTTCAAAGTAGTGATAAAAAACTGAAAACTAATACCTCCAGAAAATATGGATAAAAAGTTCACATACCTGTTTGACGACACATCATCGATGATAACAGTGAACTCGAGTTTTTTACGTGGTAGAGAACCAATAGTAAACAAACTCTTCTCACCGTCATACGCAAAATATTTACCATTTAAATCGGAAGTAGAATACATCTCATGGACCTTTTCGAGTATTCTCCTTCCTACATTCTTTGCATCAACTTGTGTACCATCCTCGTACGCCATGGCAACCTACGTAAACAAATTAATGAGTAGAGATAAGATAATGTTCCTCTCAGTTTCTAACAGAGCATGTACAAAAATGCATGCTTGTGTGTGTGTGAAAAATAGCGAAGTCCCCAACTCTGGGTGACATCACTGACATGGGCATTCAATACAAGAACCATTTTCTGTCCAAGGGAAAAAAAAAACATGGAGGGCTCGTGCAAATATGGATTTTGAGTCGATTACATATTATCATCACCAATGTGTGACATACAACCTTAAGTACTCCTTTTTTAAAGGCAAGTGACAATAAAATAATGTCGTTTTATGACACGTGGGGCACTTACCGAGAGCGGCACTACTTTTTTTTTTTTTTTTAATGGAGCCCACCTTCATGTGCAAATACCCCACCCCTAAACGTACAGATAAAACAAGAATTAGAAAGATACACTGTAGTGATAGAAGTCCTCCTTTGTGTTCAGCAATTTAACTTTAAAATGGTTGGTCTGCAACTGTATTTTGGTTCCTCTTGAAGCAAGACCTCGTCGAGCCATTGGTACACGGTTTGCCTTCAGTGGCACCACATTGGCCGGCAAAACTGGCGGAGGTGGAGGCAACATTTCAGATGATACAAAGTCCTTTGAATGTTCCATTACAAATCTGTCGAACACAATCAAAACCAAAAATTATTATTAATTCATTATTAGATGAAATAGATTAATAATGTAAAATTAGTATGCTGATGATTATCTTGAATTTTTATTATCGATTCAATAAATTACAGCACGATAATGTAACTGACATATTGACGTCAGACAAGTAATTAATACTTACTTTATTACTTAAAACTCAATTAATTAATCCGACGACACTGAAAGGTCAATAATAATTACTGCAAATGATGTTAAAGCAACTCATTAAATAAACACTCATTAAGATTAAAATAATAATAATAATAATTGAAACTTTGATAAAAAAAAAAATAGAAATAAAAAATAGTGACAACCTCGTACCCGACATGCATAAATCTAAGACGAAAACAAATGTTTGAGAAGATCTGAGAGGAGGAAAAAAAGAAATAAAATAAAATAATAATGGAAAAACAAATGCAGAACCCAGAAAATAAACGGTTCAAAACGTATCTTTGAGTATACATGCAGAAAGAGTGAGAAAAACAATTCAAAAACCCTAACGAGAAAAATCTTGAAAAAGCACGTTCATAAAAAATTTCCCCGTTTTCTCTCTTAAAAAATTGAAAACCCACCACTAAAAATACGTTGGCAAAGAAAGAAGCTTGAACAATGAGTTAATGACATGCTCAGAATAATGATTTTCCATGGGATAATCTGAAAATTCGAAAAAAAAAAAAAAAACTGTAAAAGAAGAGATCAATTCCAGTAAACAAGTTAAACCCGCTTCTGGAGTAAATTCATTATCATAATCGAACTTGTGAACCTCAAGAAAAACAAACACAAAACAATAAATCAAAAAAGGACTCATCGTTCACAGAGACGTACGGCTCTGTGTCTGTGTGACAGAAACGGAAAAATGCTTTCTCTAACACCAAAAACAAAAAATCAAATCCCACAAAATCAACGGCAGAAAAATGCATAAACAATGTACAAAAACTTGGTTTGGAAAAAGAAATCAAAAGAAGAAGAAAAACAAACAGAAGTTTAAAACTTATAAACACCTTACAAGCTAGCTAAACATGGTAGCACAGGAGTAGATGGAGAAGGAAAGAGGTGTTCTTGTGTATACCTGAACTCAACGGAGGAGTGAGAAAGTATCTTCGCCTAGAGAGAGAATCGGAGGCACAAAACCCTAAGATGCAGTTTAAGGAAGGGATGTAGCATATAGGTCGACCTTTATTATACACCAATTAGTAGTCGGTATTTATATGTTCTAATCCGCCTTTCTCTGCCTAGTGTCGGTTTTATTTTTCGTTGTTTAGTTAACACCCGATTTTACAAACACTCTATCTTAATTTGTTGCGATCGAGTTACTTGTATTCAATTTTATTACATAATAGATCACTTCGTCTAGATTCATTGCTAAAACTAAAGTTGGAATCTTATGCGTTTATTATTAGGGTCTTAAGGGCCTGTCTATTTCTGATTTTGTGCCTAATTTTCATTGCTTTTCGACCGTTGCAAGAGGAGACATCAAACCTTGTTTGACTTTCTATCTCATAAATGGGGCCCATTTGCTAGAAAAAAAGGGTCATAAAATTGATTCTATGCATCAAATAATTAGAAACAGACAGGAGCTAAGTTTAGAACGTGATCATAACGTATGTCGGGTATCTGATTATCATTTTGATCTTTATTAACCGTACTGCTTTATTACCATCTCAAGGTTAGAACGAAATCACCACATGTGTCGCAACAATAAAAGATACGTCAAGATTCATAAGTATTGTATTAAAGAACATAGGCATTTGAAATATTTATCCGTTGCTATATTAATTTTAGCACATCAAATAGGTGATACTTTGAAGTTTTAAATATTTCCTTGTTAATACTAACTTGTACAATGCATGTTACCTTCTATTTGCTCAAATCGAGGGCATTAATTGCCATTAAAATGTGGCAAAATAAAAAAAATAAAAAAAAAAATGTGATATCAATATAACCATCTATACTAAAATCTCGATGAGGTCGATAAACTTTAATTTTTTATAGTCAAATTATTTGTATTAAGTTTTGTTGCACAATAAGTGACTTCATTTGGGTTCATAGCTAAAACTAAAGTCGAATCTCATGCCTTTGTTATTAACATCTCGAGTTTAGAACACGATCACCACATGGTTCACAACAAGAGAAGATAAGTCGAGATTCATAAATATTGTATTAAAGAACATAGTCGTTTGAAATATTTAACCATTGCTCTACTAAATTTAGCGCTTCAAATTAGTATGTACTCTTATTTTATTTTAAAGTTTTTAATCTTTCATTGTCAATACTAATTAATTGTATAATGTATGTTACCTTTTATTTGCTCAATTGAGGGCATTTATTGAAATTAAAATGTGGCAAAATAAAAAATAAAAAAAAAATGTGGTATCAATGTAGCTATACTAAAATCTCGATCAGGTCATTAAACTTTAATTTGTTATATTTAAATTATTTGTATTCAATTTTGTTGCACAGTAATTGAAGTTTATAATCTTTCCTAGTATGATAAGAGTATTTTATTTTATTTTTTAAATCAATACTATAACAAAGTTACAAGTGCTTGTTTGGTCATGTTTTAAAATACTTATAAGTTGTAGATCCTATCAAATGTGTAAACAATAAGAGCTTGTTTGGTAGAGATTAAAATCGGATTAAAACTGAAAAACTAGTCGTTATTGTTGACTTTTATTAGACGGGTGGGACCCAATAACGGTCATATTTTCAATTTTAATTGGATTTTAATTGTTACCAAACATGGCCTAAATGTGTAATAAATTATGGGTTCCTAGTGGATAAAATGTATGTTTGATCAAGAATCAAAATTATGGGTTCTAAGCACATATTTCAAAATTCAAAATGATGCAAAAGGCTGCAGGAGATACTTGTTTGGTGTCTGTCTGATTCTATTCTGCAGCCTACCAAATTACCACTTGTGTGATTCATGAGTCTGGACCATTTGCCACGTTGTCGGTTGTTCCTTGTCACCCACGCCATTGACCCTCATATTTCTATTTTTTTTTTTTAACCAATTTTGGCCTTGAAAAATAAACTTTTGTCTTTGATTCATGTTGCAAGGTTGGTTAGGCCTCACATTCATGAAATTAGAATTCAAATTAACCCTAAGGATAAACAAATTCACAATATCCTGGAAATTTATCAAAATTTAAATGGAATCATTCAACTTTAATATGTTACAAAATAACTCAAACTCAAGTTTAATGGACAATACATCACTACATTTGATGCGAACTTCCACCGGGACATTCGTTAACACGACTTGTAACCATAACTATTCTTTTATGTCATGAAAGCAAAAGTGTCGAACGTTAAAATTCTTAAATAGAAACATGATTTTGACCAATTCTATTATATATGGACATGTGGCAATAATAGTAGACGAAAATTTATGATAGGTAAGTATATATTGAGATGTGGAAATAATAGGTAAATATCACGTCAAGTTTCGTGAGTATATTATGCCTTAGTTTTGTGGGATTTAAAATCAGATTTTTAATAAATTTCGATAAAAATTGATGAAATATGAGATTGAAAAATTGTGAGATCCATGAAATATATTATTAAAATTAATTGTTGAATTTGATTTATATTAAAATTCAGATTTTAATCTATACCAAATAATGACTATAATGAATAGGTAAAATATCACATCAAGTGTCATATATGGGGTGTGATGGTAAAGGGAAAAGGAAATATCAATATACATTGAGATGTGAGGATAATGGGTATATGTCACATCAAGCATGGATAGACCTGCTTAGGAGATTGATGATATATGGTGGGAAAGACAGAGACTTGATTTCTCAATATTGGGTTATATAGTTGTAGGTGCAAATGAATTAGTATCTCATATCGACAAGCTGCGATCGGCAGATGATTTTAAAGCCTTGAGAAATGTTTCAAGGAATGTGGCTCGCTGAGTTTTTATTCAAGAAAATTCATCAATCTCCTTAGATTTTGCGTTTTATTTTATTTTATTCATTTATCCTTATAAATTCTTGCTATCTATATAATATTTTTTTAATGATAGAGATATTTGTACATGACCCTATACGAGTACAATGGACCGATTAGCCCCCTATGATAGGTTGAGGGAGACAAACAGGGGGTCCAATTGGCCCCCTAACATTACCAAGGGCTATGTGGCCCTGATAATGTAGCATGGTTCATTTTTAAAAGTCATTAAATTTATCGCTCTCATTTTCATACCAAATTTTTGTGCACATCTCTTCTACTTGTGCCAGTTTATTTATGATCTCACTTTGATTTAATGTTCTAGGGTAATTAGCTCCTGGTCCTCAATCATTCATGCCAAAAAGCATTTGGGTCTTCATTTTCAATTTTCGATGATCATCCCTATACATAATGACATTTTTAATTGCTCGATGAACTTTTAAAACCTACTTTTCATACACACATTCCTTGACACACTTTTTGTAAGTATTTAACAGTTCAGCAAGCAAGCACTAAGAATGGAGACTCAAATATTTCCCTACTATTTAACGAGGAACTTTAAACAGGTGGATTAGTACAATTAATCCAACTCTATCTATAAAAGTATACACATCTTTATTTCAAATATATAATATTGAGTGACGATGATTTAAGCGAATCTATAAATAGAATTAATTTCTAATTTTGGCTGCGTCTTTGTTATTTTTGTAAGAACATTTTCAAAATTAAGATTTGTTACAAAACAAGGCAATACCAGAATTTCTCTGATACCACTTGTTAGGATTGATACCACTTATTGTGACATCAATCAATTGATTAAGATGTTGAAGTTATATGGCAAAATAATAATGTATATGATCAAGAACAAAAGAATAACAAAAGACAATAATATGACAGAAGAATTAGGAGATTTTATTACACCAAGAATAATGGAGAAGAGAGAGAAATATTACAATGATCCTAAAAGCTAGTAATCATAAATCTCACACTATAAAATTGTATAGAAGAGCCTAATATTTATAGAAAATATGTAGGGGACGTCCAAGACCTCTTGGTAGAGTTGTTGATGAAGTAAGATGCCAAAAACTGAGTCTAAAACGAAGTAGGAAAAGAAAAAACGTGAAAAACACACATTCGGACCGAAAATCTCGATGCGGGCCCGACTAGGCCCGGGCCTAGGCGCCCGGGGTTCTGCCCATAATTTTATTGTGGCGCCAGTGCCTCGGGTTAATGCACCAAAAATTGTCTTTTGTCATCCAAAAGTCCTCCTTCAAGTCAAACTCTTAATTATCATTGAAATTTAATTTTCACTACATTTGATGCGAACTTCCACCAGGACATTCGTTAACACGACTTGTAACCATGACTATTCTTTTATGTCATGAAAAGCAAAAGTGTCGAACGTTAAAATTCTTAAATAGAAACATGATTTTGACCAATTCTATTATATATGGACATGTGGCAATAATAGTAGACGAAAATTTATGATAGGTAAGTATATATTGAGATGTGGAAATAATAGGTAAATATCACGTCAAGTTTCGTGAGTATATTATGCCTTAGTTTTGTGGGACTTAAAATCAGATTTTTAATAAATTTTGATAAAAATTGATGAAATATGATATTAAAAAGTTGTGAGACCCATGAAATATATTATTAAAATTAATTGTTGAATTTGATTTATATTAAAATTTAGATTTTAATCTGTACCAAATAATGACTATAATGAATAGGTAAAATATCGCATCAAGTGTCATATATGGGGTGTGATGGTAAAGGGAAAAGGAAATATCAATAAACATTGAGATGTGAGGATAATGGGTATATGTCACATCAAGCATGGATAGACCTGCTTAGGAGATTGATGATATATGGTGGGAAAGACAGAGACTTGATTTCTCAATATTGGGTTATATAGTTGTAGGTGCAAATGAATTAGTATCTCATATCGACAAGCTGCGATCGGCAGATGATTTTAAAGCCTTGAGAAATGTTTCAAGGAATGTGGCTCGCTGAGTTTTTATTCAAGAAAATTCATCAATCTCATTAGATTTTGCGTTTTATTTTATTTTATTCATTTATCCTTATAAATTCTTGCTATCTATATAATATTTTTTAATGATAGAGATATTTGTACATGACCCTATACGAGTACAATGGACGGGTTAGCCCCCTATGATAGGTTGAGGGAGACAAACAGGGGGTCCAATTGGCCCCCTAACATTACCAAGGGCTATGTGGCCCTGATAATGTAGCATGGTTCATTTTTAAAAGTCATTAAATTTATCGCTCTCATTTTCATACCAAATTTTTGTGCACATCTCTTCTACTTGTGCCAGGATCATCCCTATACATAATGACATTTTTAATTGCTCGATGAACTTTTAAAACCTACTTTTCATACACACATTCCTTGACACACTTTTTGTAAGTATTTAACAGTTCAGCAAGCAAGCACTAAGAATGGAGACTCAAATATTTCCCTACTATTTAACGAGGAACTTTAAACAGGTGGATTAGTACAATTAATCCAACTCTATCTATAAAAGTATACACATCTTTATTTCAAATATATAATATTGAGTGAC
>CAIGRF010017461.1:7618-26213 GCA_903798235.1 Fraxinus ornus
CTTGGCTAAATTTAATTTTCATTATGACAATTTCTAATATCAATAGAAAATGAGACAACAAATATCGCAAAATCTTCAACAAATGATTCTTATATCATTTTAATGTGATATGAAAATAAAATTAAATAAGAAATATAGAGATGATATGAAAAAAGAGATCAAATATTGAAATTCAAGAATTAGTTTTTTTTTTTCTTGGCTTTAAATTTTTTGTACAATTTTCCAAATAAAAATAGCACATTGTTTTTAAAGTAATCCCAACATGATAAAGCTTTAAAAAGCTTGAGTAAACGGTGACGATAGAAAGCAACTATAAAAATGGCTAGCAATGAAGTTTCAATTCCTTTTAATAAATCATATGTTAATCGAAAAAATCGGTGCCGAATCAACCGGTTTTACGGTTGGACCTTATTGCTCGATTTTTTCCCCAGTTTTTAATTCAAGTGGGTTTTAGTCATATCCGAGAACCGGTTTGAAGATCGGTTCTCTGTTGAACGGCCGGTCCGGTTCAATTTTGACAATATTGGTTTAGATTCAATGTGAAATTGAATGAACTGGTTTTCATGTGCGTTTAATTTTGTGGTGTTTGCATATAGTGTTGTTGAATTACAAAGTTTCGTTTATTCGTTTCACATAAGGCTCTGATTGTTTATGAATGTTGTAGACAAATCACAATATGTGATCATTCATTGATAACGTATTTATATAGGGCAATTGATAATTTGTCTTCGGATAAGATCAGTAACATAAAACAGACATCGATCATTGACGGTCACAGATGATCGAAGAAATCTGCTACATAAATAGACATCTGTTAATCCAAAAAATTCGCGAGCAATGATTGAATAATTTCCTTAATTACCCAATAATTTGATCCAAATATTTAAATAAATTTTATCTAAAAAGATGTAAGATAAAGACTTGGATCCACACCAGCACTTGGCCCCATGCACGTGTCAAGCCAAGCCGACTGAAGGGACAACAGTGTGTGCATGTTGGCTTTGTATACCCAATAGGATATAAGTATCGCCTTCTGGTATCGCTTGCCGCTTGGTGCCAAATCAAATTTCAAATTTTCATCGTATAAACCAAACAATATTTATCAAGATTTTCTATTTGGGATAATAGGTAGCAATTTCAATCAAATTATCACTTATTTAAAGTTTGAAGTGAGTCTTTTGAAATTTAATATTTCATTACTTAATTATTTTCGAAAAAGAATATTCAGCTATTCATTAGCCAAAGAGAGAGAACTAATAATGATTGCTAGTAGATCTTCTTAAAGACGGGACAGAAGAGGAGGGACTGAGTGTTAACCATAGAAGAATTCCTACGTTATCAATCATCTTACGGAGTAGAATATAAATATGATTAATCATGTCAATTTGGATTACAAGCCCCGGTGGCGGATCCCGGAATCGCTGTTAGCTAGGGCAGTCATTAATCGTCGATCGTCGCAATAGCGAATTTAATGAAATAATATTAAAAAAATTTCAATCAATATATAAATGCACTATAACATAAAATCATATAAACATGAAAATATAATCCAATACGACTCAATATTATAAGAAACAACACATAATACAACCCCACTTTGTAACTGTAAGTTCAGACAACTGTATTCTTCGAGGTCTCATATTTTGAAAGAGCTGCAAATTGCCTCGTTCTCAATTTTTTCAAAAATCTCTCGTTCAATGTACACTACCAAATTATCATTCAACAAATCATCTCATGTTTTATTGCGCAAGCCATTCTTGATTATACATAACGGAGGATGCCCTTTTAACAATTGAAGTTGCCACAAGTAATATCAAAGCTAATGTAATGAGCCTATAAACTGATGGTAAAATAAAAAGAACTTCATGTTTAAACTAACTCCTGAGTTACACAAAATATGCTATTGAGGTTAAAGAAAATAAGCAAGTTAAGTTCTGAGTAAGAAACTTGTCAAGTTCAGATCTGCGTAATACGAACTCTTCACTGGTGAAATCTAAAGGATAGAACTGAATAAGATATAGCAATTTAGTCCTATCAAAAGCTGTAAATGAGGCTTTTAGACTCAAATATAAAATGCAAGTAAGGAACTTAGTAGTTGTCTATAGAAAATGATCATTCAACACTTACAAGATTGAGTCTATCAAATGACAATGCAAATCAACATAAAAGAGATGATAACTCGTTGAGCTCCATGCTTAATACTACAATATCCTCCATATTGGGCACTACAATATGTCACCAACACAAAACTCAATCACCCCACTCAACAAATTATCCCAACTGTTATCACTCATGTTGGGCAATGCATCCTTAAATTCAATAATGTTGTAGCATTCTAAATACCTTGCACCATTTTCTATAAGCCTTGTGAAAGATCATCTGTAATTGCAAAAATTACAAACATAAAATGGAGACAAAATACAAACTCAAAATCTTGCATAGTGTTCATTTGTCTTCTAGCCATTGATCTTTGCTCTGACTTTATGCTATCTTGTGATATATTTTTAAGAACATTTATGATAGCATATATAAATCACCAATTTGTTAAATAAATCACCAAGCATATCATTCATATTCAAATCAACATATATATAATCTAAATTACTTTTCGATTTATACAAGAAAATTTATTTTAAAATGAAACACAAGATTTTTTTTCCGGTCGTTACAACTCTCCCCACTTAAAATAATTTTGTCCTCGAAATTTAATTTATTTGTTTTAAGAGATTGGGATACTTGGCTAAAACGTCTTCTTCTCTTTCCCAAGTAGCCTCATTCTTACATGTTACCCCACTAGACTTTGACTAATGGAACCTTTTGATTTCTCGGAACGTGGTCCTTTCTCTCCAAAATCACTACAAGAGCTTCTTCGTACGTCATATCACTCTAGACATCCAGTGATCGAACATTCACCACATGGCAGGATATGGGATATACTTTCTCAATATAGAAACGTGAAATATGTTGTACACTGCAGATAGTTCGGGTGACAATGCTAAACGATATGCTACATTCCTAATTTTTTCAAGAATCTCAAATGGACCGATAAATCTATGACTCAATTTTCCTTTCTTTCCAAATCGTAGTATTCCCTTCATTGGCGTCACTTTGAGAAATACTTTATCTCCAATCTCAAAAGTCACTTATTTTCTCCTTTTGTCGGCATAGCTCTTCTAACGATTTTGGACAGTCTAAATTCTTGATCTAATTTTATATATAGTCTCTACAGTCGTCTCGACCAATTCTGAATCCAAAACTCTCCTTTCATCAACTTTATCCCAGCATAATGGCGAACGACATCGTCGACCATACGAAGTCTCATACGGTGTCACGCCAATAGTTGCTTGGAAGCTATTGTTGTATGTAAATTCGACTAGCGGTAAATGATCTTCCCATTTACCACTCAAATCTAAGACACAAGCTCTCAACATATTTTTAAGAACCCGGATAGTTCTTTCGGATTGTCCGTTAGTCCGAGGATGGTATGCAGAAAAATATGTTTGACCTAGTAAACGTCGACAAAAATTTATGGGATTTTAACACAGCCTACAATATATAAATATTTGGGGTCTCGGCGATGATGTTTCAAGTAGGAAAATATTTTTCAATTATGCTGAACAATATTTTTGAAATTGACCTGATGCAATCTATTAAAACGGACATAACTTTTTCTCTAGATAATATTTGAAGATAATTCCAAAGAACACTATTAGAAGACTCGTAAACCTTTCAAGCCCTACTGATTTCACTCTAAAATGTGAATCGTAGCCCAATTTATGCCATTTTTAAGTAAGAGGACAGAATTTAAAAATTCAATTCAACAGTAATCAAACTTCATACATAATCAATCTAACATTATTAAGTTATAGTTTATATGCAATGTATATAAAAACTAGACGAAAATAGACAATTAAACATTTTTAAAAATGTCATATAAGTGTTCGTAAGAGATTTACATAATTGGAAATTTTACTAGAAAGTTAAAGAGCATTTCAAATCGTCGAGCACTTGCTACTATGCCAAACCACTGTCATGCCTTGAATTAACCTGTAAACCTGTAAATTTTGTAGGGATGAGTACCACAAGTAATACCCAGTAGGAAACACTTAAATAAATGATAAAAAAATAATTTTTTTAGAAATGCAAACTTTGGTTATTTGTGTCATCGTCAATTGCAAAGTGAATCGGTGATCAGGCAATCCGCTTACTCTTAGGTTTTGATAACCCATTTTAAGTAACAAAAATCATCTTTTATTTGAACCACTATAACACGTTTAATACAAATCGAAAATCAATAATTTTTACTTCACTTACAGAAGTGTCACAAAGACCCTACCTTAAATATTTGGAGTTTGAATACCCTTTTTTGCATTCAATTTGAAATAAAATGCAGCCTACTCTTAGCCTCTCCTTCAGAAAACTTTCAAATTCAAGGTACCTTAAGTCTATGGAAAAATGGCAAAATATTTTTATGTATAAGTGGGGTAGTTGGGGAGAGAAAACGTGACTTTAAGGGTTGTAAAATGTTGTTGCTTAACAAACATAAAATGAATATGATAATTTGCAGTAATCAAAATGGGAATAAAACAAATATAAGTGGTATATAATTATGTGTATAAATGGGATTTATAAGATGACATGTAGGTAAGTTTTGCAACTGAAATGACTATTTTTTTTCTTTAATAATTATCATGATGGGTTTTAAATGATTGAAACGGTTATGACATTTAGTTGTCAATAAAAAATTAAATGAAATGCCTAGTGGAGAAAAAGAAAAGTTAGATTGAAATGGTTATGACATAATCAAGCTAAAGTTTTGGGTCACAATAGTAAACTTGCGCGCACTTGCCTTAAAAATTTTTTTTGTAAGGTGTCGAATCTCTTTTAAATGTTTGTGATGACGTATTTTATATTAATCATCGTATATGTTAAGTCCTTCAAATTTAAAAAATTTAGATAAATTTATTGTTTATGCCAAATAGCCCTTAAACATTTTTTTTGTCCTTCAAATAACTTCTATCTATTCACCCACGTATTTTAATTTCTTCTCATCCATCAATCTGACTTTTCTCTTTCTCCGCTAGGCATTTCATTTAAATTTTTACTATTCACTAAATGTCATAACCGTTTCAATCATTTAAAATTCATTATGATAATTATTAAAAGAAAAAAAAAACAACTATTTCAATTGCAAAACTTATCTGCATGTTATCTCTTAAATCCCCATTTATACATATAATTATATGCTACTTACATTTGTTTTTATTCCCATTTTGATTACTGTAAATTACCATCTTCATTTTGTGTTTGATAAGTAACAATATTTTACAACCCTGAAAGCCACGTTTTCTCTCCTCAACTATTACACTTATACATAAAATTATTTTGCCATTTTCCTATAGATTTAAGACACCTTGAATTTGAAAGTTTTCTGTATGAGAGGCTAAGAGTACGCTACATTATATTTTAAATTGGACGCAAAAGGGTATTCAAACTCCAAATATTTAAGGTAGAGTGTTTGTGACATTTTTGTAAGTGAAGTAAAAATCATTGGTTTTTGATTTGCATTAAACGTGTTATTGTGCTACTTATGATGGAAGCATCATTTGATAGTTCAAATAAGAGATGAAGAGATGATTTTTGTTACTTAAAATGAGTTTATCAAAACCTAAGAGTAAACAAATCACCTGATCACCGGTTAACTTTTCAATTGACGGTGACACAAATAATCAAAATTTGCATTTCTAGATAACATATATTTTTTTTTTTATCATTTACTTGAGTTTTTCCTACAGAGTATTAATTGTGGTACTCATCCCTACAAAATTTACAGGTTAATTCAGGGCATGACAATTGTTTGGCATTGTGGCAAGTGCTCAGCGATTTGAAATGCTCTTTAACCTTCTAGTAAAATTTCCAATTATGTTAATCTCTTATGAACATTTAGATGACATTTTTTTAAAAAAAAAAAATGTTTAATTGTCTATTTCGTCTAGTTTTTATATACATTGCCAATCAACTATAACTTAGAAATGTTGGATTGATTATGCATGAAGTTTAATTACTGCTGAGTTGAATTTTCAGATTATGTCCCTTACTTAAGTAGACTACGTCGGGTCGGTTTCGAAAATACTGTTCAACATATTTGAAAAATATTTTTGTACTTCAACCATCATCATCGAGACCTCAATTTTTTATATATTGTACGTATATGAGTGTTATAGTATTTGTTAAAATTTTATAAATTTTAGTCGACGCTTACTAAGTCAAACATATTTTTCTCTCCACTGCTTCGCAATCGATAGTTGCTGAATTTTCTCGAGAATTTTTCTAAAATCAAATTACACCATAATTTTCTAAGTACTAGAAGACTTTCTCACATGACCTTGAGTCTTCGTCAACCATTACTTTTTCCTTGTGAGCTAAGCTACTTGAGCCATGTTTGATTGTTTAGATTTTCCCTTTTTTTTTACTGTTTGATGGCCCATTTTCGTGGGAAAATAAATTTCAGGTTCTGGAATTATTTTATTTTATTTTTTTTTTGCAATGAAAATAAATTTCATAACTCATTGTAAAAAAAATTCACTTTAATGTACAATTTTCATGTAAATCGAAGCCAAACAAACACTAAATTTTGATGAAAAAATAATTTTCGAGCAAACTTTTTTTTTTTTTTTTTACTTTTTGGCAATGGTAACAAATTTCATAATCAATTGTAAAAAGAAAAAAAAAATCAATTTAATGAACAATTTACATGTAAAATAAAGTCAAACGTGAACAAAAAGATCCAAATTTTAAAATTTTCTAAGTGAAAAATTATACCAATCAAACACACTTTAATTAACAATTCCCTAGAAAATAAGTTCTAGACTATTATTTTCTTTGGAATTCATTTTCTTTCCATCAATTTTCCACCCTTGCAATCAAATGGACGCTTTTAGTTTAAAGGTATGTGAAAGGAAGGCCATTTGCTAATTGAAATCTCTTCTGCTGGCCGTTTAAATTTTCTAACACATACGAGATGCCGAAGAACAAGGGAAAGGGTGGTAAGAATCACAAGAGAGGGAAGCACGAGGCTGATTATGGAAAGCGTGAATTCGTGTTCAAAAAAGATGGACAGGATTACGCTCAGGTTTTGAGGATGTTGGGGAATTGCCGATTAGAAGCTATGTGCATCGATGGCGTCAAGCGTCTCTGCCATATCCGTGGTAAAATGCATAAAAAGGTCTGGATCTCCGACGGTGATATCATCCTCATTAGCCTCCGTGACTACAAGGTATTAATAGAGTGTCCTTTTTTTCCGTTTTTCTCTTTTTAGTTTGTTCAAACTGAGTTTTTTTTACTTCTATAGAGCTCAACAGTTTGGCTGAAGTAAACAAAATGTAGTTTTGAATTCATAAATTTCCCTTCGCGTGGTTATTGAATAATAGAGAAACATTATGCAAATAAAAGTACATGTTTAAAGAAACTGGAGAAATATTTTAGCTCGTTTTGGGAATCTAAATGAAAGAATTTTCCGATTTCAAATTCTGAGGCTTGTATGATTTTCAATCAGCATTCTATTTGAACAGGACGACAAGGCTGATGTAATCCTGAAGTACTCAGCAAATCAAGCCAGGTTGTTGAAGGCCTATGGTGAGCTGCTGAGAGCACGCCGATCAACGTAGGTATTGCTGGTGGACTTGACGAGGAGGACGATGGTGCTAGTTATGATTACATTGAGTTTGAAAATCCAGGCATTTCGTACGTAATAGGTCGAAGGTCCCTTCCAGATTTATAACACTTTCGATAATGTTTAAAATTAAAGGAGCTACTTAGATGGTAGACTATCTTGTGTGTAATGTGATGAAGTCATTTGTGCGTATGTTTATGTATGTAATACGTTCACATGGATGCAATAATATATGGAGCTACTTTTACATTTCTTACCCTTGTGTATGGCTTTTCAAATGGGAAATTTTTGTGGGTCTGTTGTGTTTGTGTAACTAACAAATTACTTGGTATTTCTGACTTTGCAAAACATGGGTGATAGCTTTGGTGGCCTCAAATGTTGGAAGAGGAGGTTTGTGGGCTTTGTTAAAGGCTAGTACTCGACCGGCCTTTAGTCGACCTTAAAGAGGAGACTGAGAAATCATCAGGACAAACAACACTATTTGTGTACCGACGTCAGCTGTTGATGCTTATTGAGGACTATCATCAAGAAGGATAATGACGTTAAAAGTGAAGACTACAAACAAGATTTTGGGGACTAGAATCTTTTGCTTTCCTTAAGGAGAAGCCAGTTCATAAAGACGACTAGATAAGAAAAAGAAGCTTAAAATCAAGTGCAATCTCGTGCTACATAACAAAACTAAAACCTAGTTTGTTTGTTTAGTAAATTTATGGCAGAAGACAATGTAAATGCACAAACCATGGCCATCAAAACCCAACATGAAGAGAATAAATCATTCTATAGAGCTGCAAACATTATTCAGTAAAACTGAGTTTACTTTTGCCCATCTAAGCAGGGGGTGTCGAGTATATTAAATAACGAGATTAGGTCTCGTTCACTACCCAGCAAAGATTTCAAGTTCTTCCTTAAACAGAACTGCCTAAATAGGAGATCATCTAGATTGCCAATATTGAACCTCATCAATAATGTGAACCTCAGGTGATCATCAACAAGTAATTAACCATGTTCTATGCACACAAAACAAGCAAGAAACATAAAATATCATAAATCTACCTCTGGCCTCTAAAAGCTTCGTGATCCTACACAGTAGGAATGAAATGATTTTACGTTCATGAACAATGCTATACAACTCTAGATATCAATACGATAACCACAGTTCAATACATATATTAAACAAGTACGACAAAGAAAACTACTATATATCACTTGTGCCATCTATTGTACTGCAGTTGATGCAGACCACAACTTTTTTTGAATTTTTTTTAAGATACGAATATTCTTAGGGTAGTTTTGAGATTTCCTTCTCATGTTAGGATTTTATAATAGGAACCTTGAGCTCTGGTTTTCTAACTATAGTTTTCGTGGTAATTCAAAAATTTCCTAGCCTAAAACTGTGGTGTTATCGTACAAGCAAAGCTAGGGTCTGATGAGAGGGAGACTTGATGAATAAACTTGTGTCTTCCTCAATTGTCTTCAAATTCTTGGTATTCTATGTCTATCAACGAGTCTGTATTCTCAATATTATGTGTGAATCAAATAGTTTTTTATGCTTATTTCTTGATATTCGTGAGCGAATTAACAAAAATTAAAATTTGTTCATGAATTTTATAACAAAAATTAGAACTCATCAATACTACTTGTGATAATATTCCTGATAACAAACTTCCAGCATCCGACAAGTAGGAGCAACAATGCTTTCAGCTCTAGACCATGCACAGAACAAAGCATCTCCACGTCTAAACACATTCAGCTCAAGATTTATTATTTATAAAAGGTAATGATCATAGTTACTCAAGCATCTCCAAAAAGCTCTTTATTAGCTCCATATTCTATATTTATCTTCAACTGAAAAGTCCAACAAACTACCAAAAGTTAAAAAAATAGATTAAAGAGTGGATTTGACTCTTCAAATGTAGAGAGCCAAAGCCACTACATATTAAACTCGAACAACTAGAAACTGTGCGACCGTCACTTACGAGAAAGCGTTAAGTCAGTCTTTCAACACCCACAAATAATTTAACCAACTAGGCTTACTATAATTTTGAATAGATGATTTGAAATAAAGAAAATATGGAAAACAAATAAGATTGAGGAAAATCTCTTTGTATATAAATAACTTTACCCTCATGAATCTTTTTACAAATGAGAATACATCTCTGTTTATAAGAAAAACCCTTGCAAGTTGCCTTGGAATAAATGACCAAGATTAATCTTCATCCCAAGGGTCCACATTGGATGCAAATTGCATTTAACCTCCTTAGACCATAAGGAAGCAAAGTTGGAATTTGTTTCATTAAAAGTTGCATTCTCTACAACTCACATGTAAGTGGACATGTTCATTTCATAGTGGACAAACTTGCATTTGCTTCCTCTTTGGCAATATCTTGCAAGTGACACAAGTGGACAATTTGGACAAGTTGCACAAGCTGTCCACTTGCATCCCCAAAATATCTAGTTGCAGCCCATGGTATTTCTCTTACTGGAAATGACAGTATGTTGCCTTAGAAAATCACATTAATGTGCTGGAAAATTGCCCATGTCCTTAAGCTCACAGCCTGTGTGTTTGCTATATTGCATGCGTCCTGCCGTGACTGCAGCCTGTGTCTTGCAGTCTGTATGCATAAGCTGCCTGCATCCGGCCACTGCAAGCAGTTCCGTTATGTCACAACGTGTGGCCTGCGTTGTCTTGTCGAGATGGTTCGACTGCAATCTGGTGGGGCGTAAGTCACTGCCAATGTCCTGAAGCCCACAGCCCGTGTGTTTGCTGTGCTGCATGTGTCATACCGTGACTACAGCCTGTATCCTGCAGTCTGTATGCATAAGCTGCCTGCATCCTGCCACTACAAGCCGTCATGTCACAGTGTGCGGCTGCGCTATCTTGTCGACGTTGTCGGGACGGTTTGACTGCAACTTGGTAGGACGTAAGTCACTCCCCCACCGATTATGGCGACGCCCTCATCACTGTGTAATGTCGAAGCTCAGGCTCAAACTACCATTTCCAGCAAGAGAAATACCATGGGCTGCAGCTATATATTTTGGGGATGCAAGTGGACAACTTGTGTAACTTGTCCAAATTGTCCACTTGCAAGATAATGCCAAAGAGGAAGCAAAGGCAAGTTTGACCACTATGAAAGAGACATGTTCACTTGCATGTAAGTTGTAGAGACATGCAACTTGCAATGAAGCAAATTCCAACTTTACTTCCTTATTGTCTAAGAAGGTTAAATGCAACTTGTATCCAATGAGGACCCTTGGATGAAGACTCGAACAATTAGAAACCGTGCAGTCTTAACGTTCACAATTCTTGTCCCTTACGAGAAAACGTTAAGTCAGTCTTTCAACACTCACAAATAATTTAATTAATTAGGCTAAATTACTATAACTTTGAGTAGAGGATTTGAAGTAAGTAAAATATGGAAAACAAGTAATATTGGGGATAGCTCTTTGTATATAAATAATTTTACTCTCATGAATCTTTTTACAGATGAGAATACATTTCTGTTTATAGGAAAAATCCTTGTAAGTTGTCTGGGAATAAATGGCCAAGATTAATCTTCATCAAATGGTCCTCATTAGATTCAAGTTGCATTTAACCTCCTTAAACCATAAGGAAGCAAAGTTGGAATTTGCTTCATTACAAGTTGCATGTCTCTACAACTCACATGCAAGTGGACATGTCCATTTCATAGTGGTCAAATTTGTCTTTGCTTCCTCTTTAGCATTAGCTTGCAAGTGGCACAAGTAGACAGTTTGGACAAATTGCACAAGTTGTCCATTTGTATCCCTAAAATATCTAGCTGCAGCCCATGGCATTTCTCTTGCTGGAAATGACGGTATTTTACCTTAGAAAACTACATTGCTGTGTTGGAAAATTGCCCATGTCCTGCAGCCCGCAGCCTGTGTGTTTGCTGTGCTGCCTGCGTCCTACTGTGACTGTAGCCTATGTCCTGCAGTCTGTATGCATAAGCTACCTGGGTCCTGCCACTGCAAGCAGTTTCGTCATGTCACAGCGTGCGGCCTACGCTGTCTTGCTGCCTTGATTTACAGATTGTTGATAATGTCTTTCATTTTTTACTCCACAACTTTCTATGCACTTTTTTTATTTTTATATTTATAAAGGAAAATAGAGGGGAAATGATAAAATAAAATAGAGAGAAACTAGGTAAAAGAAAAGATGGAAAGGGTGAGTCATAATTGTTTATGGAAAAAATATAGGGTTTGTTTGAGCCCCATTTTTTGGGGGGAAATAGATTTTGTAATAATGATTGGAGAATGCGTGATTGAAAATGAATTTGATAAAAAATGATTTCTTAAATAATGGAGACCGAACAAGGGCATAGAGTACTGTTGGACTTGTATAAAATGTCACACTTTTTATTATTAAAAAATCCAATAAGATGCTCTTTATATTGAAATACATACTCTTTAAAATAAAAGGCGTCTAAAATAATTTTTGACAATAAAGAGTAGGTATCTACCTAAAATAAAAGAGTGAGTTTCATTTTACTGTAGCTAAGCCGTTTGGTCATCCAAGCTAAGCCGAGTTAAGTGAGCCGCGGTAGCCGAGCTATTTTCACGATTTCTTATTATTTTCTCCATATTTACACGCAACGGCCATACTCTTCAGTGTTCACACACATCCTCTCTTCTCTCGCCATTTCTTTCACTCTCCCATTTCATTTCTCCATGTATAGTGACCAAAATCATAAACTTCCTTCTTCGCCTCCTTGTTTTTTTTTTTTTTTGCTTCGGATCTGTCTCTCGATGGTTGGGACAACAGATTTCTCCTTGGTTATTGCATCGATTTCTTCTTCTTCTTCTGTAGAGATCTGACGCATTTGTGAGTATAGTGCATCGATTTCTTCTTAGTTATTGCGTCGATTTCTTTATGTTCTGTGTATATTGCTTTTGTTTGATGTATTAATATCCGTTTTCGTCCATTATTATGTATACAAGCTTTTAGGGGTTTGAACTGTTAATATATTTTTTTCCTGAATGCAGGTTTCTTCTATGTACTAGAATTAAACAATGGTAAGGTGGTACTTCTTGAATACTCGGTGTTCTGAGGTTTTTTTTGCTATGAAATTTGAGTTTGTTGCATATTTTTTTATAGTATTCGCTTGGTTGATTTTTAGGTTTTGCATTGCAGCTTCCACTTTCGTTGCTAAAGACAGCCCAATGCCACCCAATTGTACGAATTTTATTTAACTTGTTTTTTCCTTTTACATAATACTTCAAATTTAGGAGATTAGGAAATTGATTTCTTTTTCCGGATTTTCTTGAATAATAATTATGAAAAATAAAGAGCTGTGGATTCAGTTTTGGTTGGTGATGCTTATGCTGGTTCCTGTCATTTGTGATAGCCGGTGGAACTGAAAAATGGGGAGACATACAATGGGCATTTGGTAAATTGGGACACTTGGATGAACATTCATCTCCGTGAAGTTATATGTACCTCCAAGGTTCTTGATCTCTTCTCTTGAATTTATTATTGTGAAACATTGATGTATTCTTTACCCTTTTTCCTTTTCTTTTGATTGATTTTTTTATGGATTTTTTAATGGTTTTATACGATAGGATGGAGATAGGTTTTGGCGGATGCCGGAATGCTACGTCAGGGGAAATATGATTTAAGTATCTTAGAGGTCCAAATGAGGTATGCATTAGAACATCTTTTTTGTCTGCATGTTGTTTTATGTTCTACTTGTCCTATTTGGTTTTCTGCTAGCAATTTACCTGTTTGCTTATTTTCCACCATTGAAATTAGATATAGGATTTTGACAAAGAAACTTATTTAGATTTCTTCCGCTGGTCTATAAAGCATATTTGGCTTAGCGTAGAAAAAAAAAAGGTAAAGTTACTTTGAAATAACTTTTGTCACCAATATGCCACATTGCCACTCTTACTTTACTGGAACTTACTATTTTTTCCAACTTTAATCAATAAAAAATATTATTTACTTTAGAACTTATTTTACTCATAACCTTTTTATGCTTAGCCAAACATGCTTAACATTACCTCAATTTAGATGCTAAGCTTGTATAAAAGATATACGCTGTCATTGCGGCATGGGAGCAGACTTTGTAAAAATCAAAAGCAGCAGGAAAATAGAGGCTTGAGAATGATGAAATAATATTTGTTGCATCAGAGAAAAATGGTAGGCTTTATAATGTGTACTATTGATAAATGATGATTCTTATTGTGCACCTCTAGATTTCCTTTTAATGTCAGCTTGCATTGGTAAATTATAGGTCTATTTATTATGCTGCAACAGATGTGGTAATTCTTAGATTCATGATTGAGGTATGTTGGGCGTTGATGTTGGCTGCTTTCAGTGTTCTCCTCGACTAAAGTAATGATGAGGTTGTAATAGCGCTATGTTTGGAAGGCTTTCGTTGTGCAATCCATGTTACTGCAGCAGTGTCCATGAAAACTCACAGAGATGCTTTTGTGACCCGCTAGCAAAATTTACTTCCCTCCACTCACCTGCTGATATTAAACAAAAAAACATTGACACAATCAAGGTTGTTACTTACTTTTTATAATGTGATCCATCTCACAAGCCTCATTTTGTTAGTAAAGTTGTTTCTTCATTTATATGAGGGAATGTGTACATCATACCTTGTACAATCAAGATTCCAACAGTTAAACAAGAAGAGTGGCAAGTTTTTGCAATGCAGAAAAGTATTAATTTTTTCCTGCTTCTTTTCCTTGCAAATTCCTCTATGTAATTCAAGTCATACTTCCTGGACAAATATTTTGAAGGGTGTCCTACATTTTGGTCCTATAATTTAACTATCCTTAGGAAGTACGTGTGTACATGATCTGAAGTTTGACAATGTATTTTTAGAAAGAGGAAAAGGTAACCCATGATCGCTGTAGCTCTCTTTCTAAATAGATAATTTGTGCATTTTACATGAAAGCAATCTTCAGAATGAATTTGTATCTAGAAAGAGGGAAAAACTCTGCCGAAAACTTATGGAGAACTCCTCTGACATTACCCTTTCCCAAGGGGTCAATTTATATTTTCTGAAAATTAATTTAAATTCCAGGTCACGCTCCCGACCATTGTAAAACATGTCTCCTAGGTCATCTTTTTTCATACATTGCCAGTAAAATGCTTTTGCCTATATTTGAATTTTCGTACATCTCATAAAGTACGAAGAAATTACATTGGATTCTTCTAAATACTTGTCATTGCTCCCTCCGCCCCCACCCATTATGCCTTAGCTCCCCTCCTTCCCCAACTGTACACGCATAGAGATAGATATAAACCTATTGAGCACCTATATGGGGTCTGCCTTCCTTTCTATCACCATCCCGAAACTGGTGATGGCCCTACTGCATTACATTTCCTATTCTTTTGGTGTGCATATGCATTTACGTTTTCTTTTAGTAAGGTTTCATGATTATTATCACTATGTTCTTGAGATACGTAATTTATACTTTAACGTGTCTCAATTAGATTGGAATTGAAACCATCTCGAAATTGAAAATTTAGTGTTAGATAAGTAATTTATTTCAGATGCATTTCTCAGATGGTGCTATCTCACGTTAATAATGTCAAATCAGGATGGAAGAGCATGTTTATGGTATTTAACCGAACTCCAGATATCATTGTCATCCTTGTGGAATAAAATTATTACTTTTGTATTTCTTTCTTCTGCAAACCATATTCTTACATTTTCTATTCACTGTTTTCTCTATTCTATGATTTTTTTCTCTAATTATCTGAATATATGTAGGTTTTTACCACAGCAGCTTATGATGACCATAAAAACATTGTGATGCTGGCCTTTGAAATAATTGAGAAGATTGTGCGAGATTATTTTCCATAAATAACTGAAACTGAGACCACTACTTTCACAGACTGTAAATTGTTTGATTGTGTTTACTAATAGTAGATTCAGCAAAGACATATGTCTTAATGCCATTGGTTTCCTTCGTTTCTGTGCGGAAAAATTTGCTGAAGGAGATCTTGGAAAGGAAACTTTTGGAAAGGACTCTCCATCTTCTCCTCACAAAGGCAAAGATAAAAAAGTTGACAACGAGGAAACCTTAGATAAAGTGGATCATCTGTATTTTTTGTTCCCTTTGTTGGCTGGTAAGTAAAGAACTCGGGAATTATTGTCTGGATCTCAAAATCAGAAATTATTGTGCAGTATATTTCTATTTATATAGTTCTTGAGTAGGTTTTACTCTTAATGGGTATAGTGACACTTCTCATTCTCATCTTAATGGGTATAGTGGCACTTTCTTATATTTATGGTATCAGGAATTCAGGAGTTGTATTTTCCAGAAGTTGACTCTAACTGGTATGAAAAAACAAGTAATTGAATCTCTGAATATGAGATATAAGGAACTATGGAAAGTCCGACTTGAGTGAGTCTAAAATGACCTGTGTTTTTACGTGAATGCTTTCTCTTTTTGCAAATAACTTGTGATACTCTGAGTGGGTTGCTTGTATAATTGTTTATATTTGGCAATATTATGGTTTTTGAAGTTAAATAAAGCTTGTTTGTAGATTTCATTTGTTTTATGTATGGTTCTACCTTGTTGCCCGAACCGTGTTATGAGTGTGTATTTGAGTATCACAATTGTAAGCTGTCAAATTTTAGGACCTAAGGACTTGGTCAAAAATGTTTTGACTTTGGATATTGTCTGTGAATAAGTTATTCACAGAATACGTAGGCTAACATTGGAATACTCGAGACATTCTACATAAATTTGACATATAAAGAAAACTATTGCAATTCATGTTTAATGTATATGATAAATGATATACGGTGTTAATAAAGGATTTTTTAGTTCGTTTGTTGGTATATTGTAGCTTATTGCTTTTGTCTGTCGTTGCTGAAGGTTTGAGTACCAGGACCACGTCGTGTCTTGTGTTGTGACACACGGGTACAAACATGATAAACTGTGCTGTGAATGAACATTTTTTGTTTTGCACTTACCATCCATTTGTTATTGGTAGCATAAAAATTCTAGGAAATACGTTTTATGAGAGCAATATTTGTTGTCCTTAATCTCTATGTAGAAGTCTTGTGTGGAACCTTTTAGCAACCAATTTTTCTACAAAACTATTGAGTTTCTCCTTTTAATGTTCTTCAATCAAACATACAATGAAAAATTATATTCAACTTCCAGTGTTTTACCTTTCTCAAATATTTTTCCTGGTAGTTATACAAAGCCATCACGTGACAAACATTTCCATATTGAATACATAACTCAAATAATTGTCTACCGGAATAAACTCTGTATCATGTCTCTTTTTCTTTTCTTTCCCATTTTGTTTGCATTCTCAAAGAATCCAAAAATTATTGTTCAAATTGTCGTTATTTTGCTGGAAAACGGGTATTGCTTTCCTTTTTCTATGCAAAATTGAAAATTTTCATTTGCTCATTGTTGTTTTACTGAACATGTTTCTTGTTTAATAGATTTACAACCACGCTATTAAATGGCCAACTACGCTGCTAGCACGTGCATTGCACGTGCGTCAGACTAGTTTTTATACAAGTCCAACAACAATATCTATATTTTCTCTTTATTTTGATTCTTTCATAAGAAACTAACTTAACATTTTCCCTCCTTTTTTTTACTAGCTTTCCCAATTTTATTTTGTCATTTTTCCTTTATTTTAAAAGTCTATGAAAAGTTATGAAACAACAAATGAAAGTACTAAAATATTATATAGAGAGTCTTCCTATATTTGCAGAGTCAAATTCACTTTCTATTTTAGATTTTAGAATTGGAGAGTTCGTTAGACTCTTACAAAAAGGTGTTGGCTTTCTAAAATAAAGAGAGTAAGGCTAACAAAAATCCTGTTGAGATTCTCTTATAGTATAATAAACAACTATGAGCATATCTATAATTTAACTTCAAATACAATAACTCTTGTATAAAGTTACTAAAGCAATATAGATGATTAGGATAGACTATAAAGTCCTATTGCGCGCATGTATATTTCAAGTGAAGGTCCCCGAGTGCTTCTCTTTCTCTAGGGTCAATCTGTTGAGCAGCACGCTGAACTCTCAGATGTTGCAGCTCAAACATTTTCCTTTTATCACTTGAAAGTCATTAAAAAACTCAAATTTGAACTGCACAGTGCAACACACATTGAGTGGCACTTCACAATCAAGATTTTCAGTGGTTCACATTATCGCTAAATATTACAAATCAACAAGTGGTATGTCAATTTTTGGTGTTGCAGAGCACCTACAAATCCTCAGAACTACTAGAAAATAGTCTGTATCTACAACTTTGATTTTCTTATTCCAGTTCCTATTTTGTTTGTTCGAAAAAAGGAAATTTTATAATATTAGCTTCTCTACATGAAAAAAAATAGGTTGCACCTACAATATCTGCTTAAAGCAACAACAAAAGGCTTGAAAGGACTCACAAATCACTATACTAAAAATTAGAACCATATCATTGGAAGTAAATTTGAGAATTATCCAAATAAATCATATTGAACTCCCAAACTATCATGTCTGTATCCTTTCTAACGTTCAGTTGCTATCAATTTTGGTTAGATTTTGAGGGTTCAAACCCCCACACCCTTCCTTTCTTTAGTAAAAGGAAAGAAAGAAACAGCCCGACGAGGGAGTTGCATGCCTCAACAACTGTAAATAAAAATTACAGACCAACTTTATCAAAAACAAGCCTGATTCAAACCAAGCCAATCCTTGGTAAAGCTTTCAATTTAGATTCAAATTTGAACATTGGGCTTAACTGGTAGGGAATGAATATATATGCTCAACTTCAAATATAATCGAGTCAAGTATGAGGTACAACTCCTGTCAGCACTTGGGCTAGCAGTAAATAAATATCAAATTGCAGATTCACAAACCACATCTAATATCTTATACCCAAATGAGACATTGATTTTTCTTATTTATGGTCCATGTAACTTTAAAATTT
>CAIGRF010017495.1:0-13829 GCA_903798235.1 Fraxinus ornus
GAATATTATGTATTTATTTACTACTTATTTTTATCTATTTGTGATTTAAACATATTATTTTTATCCATTCCTTACCCTAGAAAATCGTTCTTCTTTAAAATCCGTCAATCCAGCTTTAAGTGCAAGAATTGAAAGATCTAGTTCAAATAGGTCTCAATATGAGGACAAAATGCGAGATCACACAACACTTATATAATATGCAATTCACTCGTGAATGTACATAAACCATCAATGTGGAAAAAAATTGCATATAGTAGAAAGACTAATAAGTCATATCCTCTCCTGAACTATTTTAAATGGAATAAGGTTTATTGACTTTATTCCATTCCACAAATAGAAAGTGCACTTATATGTACACTTATCTATATTCTCTGACCAGTTTTGATGTGTATAAACAAATATCAAACTGATGTATCAAACCCAAAGAAATTTGTTTTCCCTTCTTTTACTTCCGATGTCTAGAAAACATGGATTGCAAATCTTCACTACTTCGGGGGAGAAGTCTAAAAATGGTCTTGAACACATTTTAATTTGCTAGTATTCGTAATAAGGTCGTGTAATTCCCCCATCCGAAGGTTAACCTCGCAATTCTCAGAAAATGCGGGAACACTTTCTACAATAAAACTTTGAATTGGCCGATTTTGTGTTGTTGAAAAGTTTTGAATTCTATAAAATGTCGTTAAAATTAATTAACTTTGACTTTGATAAAAATCTAAATTTTAATTTTTATGGGTATATAATATGATGTCGACCCCTTCATTCGCCTTGAGACTATTAAATTCCACAAGAAAGGAGTCTTAAAAATCAACACGCATTTCCCAGAAATTCTCCAAAAGCATAGCAACATAAGTAAGCCAATGATATAATTTCTTCATTTTGAAGTATTCCAGCCGTAATCTTTGACCGCTTCCTTCCTAATGAAGAAATCTGCTCAGTCTCTTCTTCTCGAAGACAGCAACACAAGGATTTTATTGGCAATTCGTAAAATTAACTTCATTGAAAAGAAGAAGTTGATGTATTCATTTGCTATTAGTCCGAAGATGCAGCTGCTTGTTCTTCTCCTGCTGGCTGCCGACTATAGATTTCTATAAATAGGGAAGCTGTCTCATTTTGTCAAGTATGTGTGCGCGGTTTGATGATTTTTGAGAGAGTGCATTATGATCAGTTTTGAATGTGTGTTCTGATCAGTTTTTAAGGTGCGTGTTTTGAAAGTTACGGATTCCAAATTAACGGTTACTAAGTTATCGAATGGTTATAATTATCCATTTTTAGTTTTGACCATACGGGCGGAATTTTTATTAAAAACAACAAATTACTTTTTAATAATTTCTAAGTGATTAAGCATACACGTCCAATTTCTCTATGTTTGAATACCACAGTTTGTAATATAAAAAACAATAAAGAACACCAATAATTGTTGACGGAGAAACCCAATGTGGGAAAAATTTCAGGGCCAAGACAGTTACCTCCAGTATAGACAATATGGATTACAATTCGTTTTCAGCCTAGCAAATTCTACTAGTTCAAGCTGTTGTAATTCTTGTAATCTTCAAGATTTGCTGTACCCACCAGCTTCCCAATCTCCTACAGTTACATACTGTCTAGACAACTCCACTAGACTTCACGATCTACTTTCTGTAGCTTCTAAGATCTGCTGTCTCCTTTCAGCTTTCCGATCTTCTTCAATTGTCTCTTCCAAGTGGAATTCCAAGAATCTTGAATTCTTGTGTTTTTCATGTGCTTGTAGTCCACCTCTCTCAATTCCCAACCAAGAGAGTACATTCCTCAAAGTGTTAAGGAAGTCAGGTGTTTTGGATTTACGAACCTTGATGTTTTCCCAAAACTTGATTCACAGATCTCAAGAATGATATGAATGATTCCATCAATGAATTATGTTTTTGGATCTCTCAAAAGATTATATGAATATGTTATACCAATGATGCACAATTTTTCGTGTAAGAGTATCTGTATTTATAGATGGAGGTGTATGAGTAGTATGTACTGTGTAAAACTCTCCAAAATCGAGAACTAGGGTTAGCCTCGTAACAATATCGCTCGAGCGATGGGGACTTGTTGCTCGAGCCAAGGGTAATAGCTCGAGTGACGTCTGGACGAGAAGCAAGCGACAATCGTTTTGTTTCTGTCGCTCGAGCGATGGACAGGCGTGAGGCTAGCGAAATTTCAGCGCCACTTCTTCCTTGTTTCCAAACTCGAACTCAAACCCTAGGCTACCTAACTCAACTATACAAAATTGTACTTCACTCCTTGACTTTTACACATGTTCAATTAAGTCCTTTTTATTCACAGAATTGTTTTATAATATTGAACCTAACATGTTTGATTAGTTTTGAGTGTGTAAGAGCTTCGGCTCCTTGTTATGTGAGTGTAGAAAAATAATAGTCGTGTTTTGAGCGATTGTTGCTATAGTTTCATGTACTTGTTCTGATTTAATATAAGTGTACCTTTATCCCTTTTAAGTGCTAATATTTGGTATCAGAGCTTGATGATCGGGGACCATGTTAAGGTACTACTCATAGTTTCATTGCTCGTGCACAATAAGAGGCTATGCAATTTGTTAGTGTGAGACCATCTATCTTGAGAGTATACAAGAAGGTATACCGAGCCACATACTTACTTTCTACAGTGGAAGTATTAAGAGGTTGAACAACAACAATTACAAATATTGGCGTACATGTTTAGAGTCCTATTTGCACAGACAAGGTCTATGGAGAGTTGTTGGTGGTAGCGAAACCACATCCCCTTCTGCGGAGGATGCATAGGCACTTAAGAAATGGGATATAAAAGCTGGAAAAGCTATGTATGTGCTAAAAACAACAATAGATGAAGAGCTGTCGAAGCACTAAGAAGATGTGGAGACACCAAAGAAGATATGGGATACATACGCTCTTTTTTCTAGAACTACAAATGCTCGAGAATAAGTTGATGAGATCTTGCAGCGGAATTTGTCCATCGGGTAATACTTTACAAAGGTAAAGTCTTTTTACCATGAAATCTCAAAATTAGATTCTAAATCTAAAATTGGTGAGCCGAGGATGCGGAGAATTATTATTCGTGGCTTAAAACCCTGAGTATAATAGGTTAGTTATAGTGATTCGTGGCTGGTCGATACAACCATCTTTATATGAGCTTGAGAGTATTTTAGCTAGCTAAGAAACTCTCAGTTCACAGGGAGTAGGAATGTTGTTTAATAATATGGAAGAGGCACTCTTCAGTAATAGAAGAAGATGAAAGCCAAGTAGAAATGTTACTGCAACATCAAAGAGTAAAGATAAATAAAATCAAAGGAAGACTCATGAAAGGATGCACTACCAGTCAAGGGGAGCTCAGAACATCCAACAAAGAGATGATCGTTATTCAAGACAGCACAATAGTTTTGGTGTCACATGTTATAATTGTGGGCGTAAAGGACACTATGCAAAATATTGTCGAGTGAAGATAAGATTTACCCAAGGAAACTCTGTGACTTCAAATAAGCATCAAGGTGTGATCAAAGTTGAAGAAAATTGGAATTTTGGAACTTTTTTCGCTGCAACAAGTCTTGATGATGAAGTCTACTTAGGAGAAAAAGTAGATTTTGAAGATAAATTTGTTCAAGATAATTCTGTCCCAGCAACAAATGCAAAAAAACCTCTCATCACAAATAGATCGGGAGAAGTGGATTACCAGAAAGATTGTATTGTTGATTCAGGGTGTTCAAATTACATGACTTAAGATAAAAAATTTGTTTCACATGTTAAATTACAATGGCAACAGGGTTGTTGTGATAGCCAATAACTCAAGATTGCCTATCACTCACATCGGTAGTACGATGATAGTGCCATGCCTCAACCTACATGAGGTATAGCTTCATGACGTTTATCGTGTACTAGGGATGAAGAATTTATTGCCAGTATCACAATTGACAACACCTAGAAACTATGTGGTGTTTGGTCTTGAAGATGTCAAAGTATACAAAGATGTGAAGATTATATAAGCACCAATTTTGGAAGGGCAAAAGATAAAATCTATCTATGTTATGTCAGAAGAATCTACATATGTTGACAAGNACAACACTTTGGATTTATGGCATGCAAGGTTAGGATATGTTCATTACCAAAAAAGCTAAGAATTATAATGAACAAGTTATTACTCAACGGACTTCTCAACTTGAAGTTCGAAAGGATATCGTTTGCGTAGGATGTTATTATGGCAAAGCACATCAGCTACCAGTGGAAGAGTCAAAAGTTCATATCCAGAACACCATTAGATTTGATTCACTCTAACGCTAGTAAATGATGCATCCATTATGATGACCCATAAGTCAAAGTTCCAAGCTAGAGCACTATTAGAGTTGATTCACTTTGACGTGTTTGGCCATGTAAAGGATACATCCATTAATGGCTATCAATATATAGTAACCTTTATTGATGACTCCTCAAGGTATATATGGATAATCCTCATGAAAGAAAAATTTGAAGTTTTTGAAAAATTCAAGGAATTCAAAAAGGAGGTAAAAGGAAGAACAAGAATGAAGATTCAATGCCTATGCTTAGGCAATGTGGGAGAATATACTTCTAAAGAGTTCTATGATTATTTACGAATGGAGTTAGAAGACAGTTGACATGTCCAAACACGCCTCAACAGAATGGAGTATCTAAGATAAAGAATCATTACCAGAAATATGTCGAACCACGCTACATGTTAAGTATGTTCAATCAGGTTTTGGGCCGAATGCATGAAGACTGCAGAATACGTGATCAACAAACTACTACTCAAACGGTTGGGGTCAATCTCACCCTTTGAAAAACTGTAGAGTATCAATCCACATTATACCACTTTAAAATGTTCAGGTGTATTTGTTATATGTTCGTGCCTGATAACCTTTGAAGCAATTTTGATAAAAAGATGATTATGTGCATTTTTGTTGGTTACGATGATAATAGAAAAGGTTGGTGGTGCCATGATCCTAGCACTAATCGTTGCTGTGCATAAAAAAATGTGGTATTTGAAGGCTCATCTTGGTGGTCACTTGAAGCTATCGCACTTCCAGATTTAAAGGAAATGAATGAAAGATTGAAGGATCCAGTAGAGAGCATACAAAATGATTCCAAAAGCTCAGAGGAAGAGACACATTCAGTTGATGGAAGAGAACATGAGCCAAACGTAGAAAAGCTCCAGAAAAAGTTGGAAGTCCGTGGGACACTAGTGTACATAGAACATCAAGTGAAGAGGCTAAGGAAAATAGACCAACACCTCAGCTCAAAAGGTCTAGCAGACAACGAAAACCTAATCCTAGATATACTAATGCAGTTGTCCTTGAAGAAAAGAGCATTAAAAAGATAGCCACATATAAATAAGCATCCAGAAGCATAAATTGGAGAAAAATAATGTAAGAAGAAATTTCTGCTTGGAGAGAAAACCAAACCTTGGAATTCTTTCCAAAGCCTAAGGATGTCAAACTCATTTTTTATAAGTGGGCTTACAAGTTGAAGACTTGACCAGATGGTTCTATAGAGAGATACAAGGCGCGGCTAGTGGCTCGAGGACTTTCTCAACAAGATGGACTTGATTATGACAAGACATTCAGTCCTATAGCTAAGATTACCACAATTGGAGTTTTACAAGTACTAGCGGCAAATAAAGCTTGGAAGTTATAGCAGATGGATGTCAAGTACGCTTTTCTTCAAGGAGAGTTAGATCGAGAAATATATATGGAACAACCATAAGGTTTTGAGGACAAAACTCAGGCAAAGTATGTTTGCAAGTTAAGAAAAGTTCTATATGGATTAAAACAAGCATCACACGCTTGGTACGGGAAGTAGCAGAATTCCTAGTCCAAGGTGAGTGCACAATGGCATCTTCAGATTCAAGTATATTTGTGAAGGTACGTGAAGGTAAACTAGCAATGGTACTAGATTATCGGTTCGATTTCAAATGAAAGAACTTGGAAAATTGAAACATTTTCTTGGGCTCGAGCTAGAATAAACACAGGAAGGATTATTTATATGTCAACAGAAGTATGCCAAAGATCTACAAAAGTTCAGGATGCTTGACTGCAAACCTATCTCTACCCCCATAGAGCCAAATGCTAAGCTATGTTCATATGAAGGCAAAGATTTGGAGGATAATACTATCTATCGTCAACTTGTGGGAAACCTAATTTACTTGACACTGATGAGACTAGATATTTCATTCATTGTTGGAGTGGCAAGCCGATTTATGCAGAATCCAAAGAAGCCTCATCTAGAAGTTGTTAGGCGTAGATTAAGGTATGTTAGGCCTATTATACAAAAAAGGAAGAGTAATCAAAATAGTTGGATACTGTGACGTGGATTATGTTAGAGACCATGCCAAGATGATCAACAACCGGCTATGTTTTCCATCTCGGTTTAGGACCAATTTCTTGGTGTAGTAAGAGACAACCAACAGTATCACTCTCGACTACTGAGGCTGACTATAGATTAGTGGCAATGGCGGCTCAAAAAGTACATAGTTAATGTAGCTAATAAAGAATTGTACCAGAAAATAGACTACCATGTGAAACTTCATTTTGATAATACGTCAGCTATACAACTAGCAGAAAATTCCTGTATTTCATGCAAGAACTAAGCATAAGTTCATTATCATTTCCTCAGAGAAGGTGTTAAATGAAGAAATAGAAATGAAACCAATCATGACTGAAGACCAAGTTGCAAACATGTTCACTAGAAGTTTAAATTCTTCTAAGTTTGTATAATTTTGTGAATGTCTTGGTATGACAGATAAAATCAAGGAAGTAATTGCCGAGGGAGAGTGTTAAAAATCAACACGTCTTTCCCAGATATTTTCGAAAAGCGTAGCAACATATGTTATCCAATGATATAATTTTTCAATTTTGAAATATTTCAGCCGTAATATTTGACTGCTTCCTTCCTAATGAAGAACTCCAAACTGCTAAATCACAAACTACATGAAAGTTTTCCCTTTTTCATGGAGATTTACCCATTACAGAGATGCACAAAAGAACAAAACGATCATATATTCCATTTTCTACTCAATCTGGAAACAAGATCGAACGTTATCCGGTTCGTCTCCATTTTCATGAAACTATTCCTCAAGCAAGGCAGCCGATAAGTCATCGTAGGGTTTGTGTGAATAATAGATTTCTCTACGGAAGTCTAAAGGATGCTTTGGGAAAACAACCAAAACGACTAAGACAGTCAAAACGAATAAGGACAACACCAAATCTAATTACCCATATTATCATTTTAGAATGATGAATTATTAGAAAAGAAACCGTAAGGCTTATATCTACGTCATTAGCTTCTTGGATATAAAATACTAGATATAGATATCATATTTATAAACATGTAGAAACTAAATAGAAGTAGATCACTGCGAAATGGAGAAGTGAGATGCACATTGAAAATGAGCAAATGTTGATGTATTGTCTGTAGGAGCATACTTCTTGCCATTACTTTTAGGCTTAATATTAGAATTAGATTGATGTTATTTCGTTCCCATCATTACCAAGAAAATTATTTGAACTTCATGTTTGGACATGAATTATTTCAATCTTAAGGATAGTTATTGATCTTTTTATCTTGATAAGATCTTAAGGGTTATGGTAAATTACAAAATGATATATATATTCTAAATATTGAGTATTCTATAATGAGTATAGAAATTGAAAGTCATAAAACTGATAATCTGAATAACACTTGTATCTAGTATTGTAGATTTAGTCACATAATTGAGAATGCAATCTCAAAATTACATGGAGATGTATATTTGGGTCAAATGATTTTGAATCATTTGACAAATGTGAATCATGTCTATTATAGGCACAGTGACCAAATCTCTTTTTACTTGAAAAGGAGAAAGAACTACATAATTATTGGGCCGAATACATAGTGATGTATGTAGACCCACATCAACTAATGTTAGATGAAATTTCTCTTATCTCATCATATTTAATGACGACTATTTTAGAAATGATCATGTATATTTGATAAAATTCAAGCATGAAACTTTTGAAATGTTCAAGGGATTCAAGCTATAAATAGATAAATAAATATGTAAATGTATTCTCACATTAAGATCCGATCGGTTTGGATAATATTTAAAAGGGATAATTTTATATTATCTAAAAGAGAATGAGATTCTCTCGCTGTGGATTCCTCTACATACACTACAACATAATGGTTTATCTAAAATGATAAATCGTACACTATTAGATATAGTGCAATTAATAACAAGTCATGCAAATCTTCCAAAATCGTTATGGGGTCATGCACTGATTGCCACATGCTATGCACTAAATTGTGTCACATCTAAGTCGGTTGACAAAACTCCATACCAGTCATGGAAAAGTAGAACACCTAACTTATCGCATATGAAATTTTAAGGCTGTAACGCTTATGTGAAGCGTAGTGAACCGAATAAATTTGAGACTAAGTCCGATAAATATATATTTGTGGGATATCCAAAAGAGATAATTGTATATCAATTCTATAATCCAGTTGAGAAGAATGTATTCATCTCAAGACATGTCATATTCCTAGAGAAAGAGTGCATTCTAGGAGAGAACAATGGGAGTAAAATAGAACTTGAAGGAGCTCAAGGTCCACAGACATAGTAGACCAAGTAGATGAAATTGAGTCTGATCCCATACCTTCTGAGAGAGATACTCTCAAGAAATAGAGATTTTTGAGGACACGTCAGCTCCGTGTAAATTTTGTATGATCATTCGACTTTCTAGAAGGTACGAATCTATACTTACTAATCAAACATTACAAACTGAGGATGATGAACCTACTAATTACATAGAAGGAAATTCAAGTGTTGACTCAAAGAGATGGCAGGAGGCAATGAAATCTGAAATGAACTCAATGTATGAAAACAATGTATGGACCTTGGTCGACCCTCCTGATGGGANATATCAAGGCTAGTAATAAAAGGTTATAAACAAAGACAATGTGTTGACTTTGATTAAACTTTTTGCCTATAGCCATGCTGAAGTTCATTCAGATTTTGCTTGTAATAACTGCATATCATAACTATGAGTTAAGGCAAATTGATGCCAAAACTACATTCCTTAATAGGAATTTACAAAAGGAAGTATACATGATACAGCCTGAAAGTTTTTAATTCAAATAGGCCAACAATGTATGCAAGTTTGATCAATCCATATATGAATTGAAACAAGCTTCTTGGAACTAAATCTTTGATTTGATGTGAAAGTCAAAATGTTTGATTTTATCAAAAAATAAAGACGAACTGTGTGTTTACAAGAAGATAGTGGGAGTATTGTCACATTCCTAATATTATATGTATGAGACATATCATAGGAAACAACGTCCTCTTTCAATTGTTGAAATTATGGTTGTCAAATAATTTTTCGTGATAGATATGAGATAAGCAACTTGATCTATAGAGATAAATTTAGAAGATTGCTTTACTTATTTTAATTTATAGAGAAGATTTTTATTTAGAAAATGAAATAAGAGTTCATGGATACACTGATCTAACTTCTAGTCAGACTATAATGATAGCATATCTCAATCAGGATATTGGTTTACTCTTAAAAGGTGTGTTGGAAATGTTCCATTGACTCAATAACAGAAGCTTTATACATCATTGTTTTAGAAAGCAGAAAAAGTTGTAGTCTGGATCAGGAAGTTCATCAATGAGTTTGGAGTAGTTCCTAACATTGTTGATCACATGCTTCTGCATTGTGATAACAATGGAGCCATCATGCAAGTAAAGGAACTAAGGTCTCATCAATGATCCAAACATGTGTTAAGGCGGTATCATCTTATCAAAGAGATAATACAAAGAAATGACGTAAAGAAAGAATGAATTCCCACAAGTTACTAAATTGCAAATCCACTGACAAAGAGTTGACGTAGTATAAACATGATCACTATTTAGATTCTTATGGTATAAGATACATAAGTGATTGGATCTAGTGCAAGTGAGAATTTGTAAGTGTTATGCCCTATGTTCAATCAACTTTGGATATAAACACTTTTAATATATAATTGATGCATATTGATGGCAAAATCTATTATTTACTTGAATTAATATTCTAATAAATTAAATAATAGAATCCGAAAATTCAAGTCTTTGTATTCTGTTAATCACAAGGAGTTGTGATTGTGAGATAGAAATTATAATATAACCGAATCTTAAATCGTCCGTGGTCATAAGTAATAACGAGATACAGATATTGTTATTACGAATAGACCATCACGTGTCATATTTCTTAATTGTGAAGTAAGTAGTTGATTTCACAAGTTAAAGTGTGATAACACTTAAATGAACACGTTGATGTTTTGTCATAAAACAAAACATTGGAGACACGTTGGGGAGATTCCACATGGATAACTATTTGAGTGTTAGTGGTTAATTTTTAACGTTCAGTAGTGAAATTGGTCCTTTGACTTGAGTTCTTATACGAAGATAGTCACATTTTGGTGATGTTGGATGTTGCTCTACAAATGGTCACTAATACGGCATTGTTTGGGTATATCAAGAATCATATGAAGGTTGTGAAGGATCAATAGATGATTCGTCACTCTTAGATAGTAAGATATTATGATCTATATTTCATTTAATTAAGTTGACAATGAAATCCTTGGCCTAGGTGAATTCATAAGTCGAAAATGAGTTTTCCACTTACATTGACTTAATAGTGGGATGAAAGATATGATCGATAATTGAGATTAACACATATCTATATCTCGTAATTGATCGGATCATATTGACAAAGAGATTATAGTTTCACAGTAAACGAACAAGTTTGGTTTTGTCATACCATGTGACATTTTCTGTCACATGTATTGCCGTGACGCATTGCTGGATGTCAATTTGGGACGACAGATGTAAATTGATTTTAATTTATCGATTTTGATTGGATTAAAATAATAATTCACGTTGTTAGGTATCATGATTAAGAACTTAATTTGGTTGCTTGTTAATAGGTCAGAATTAATTAATTGGACTAATTAATTCATGGACTGAATTTAATTAATTGGATTAATTAAATATTGGATCGAGTTAAGTTTAAGAGACGAGCTGATCCCACTCGGACTTATATTAATAAGCCATTTTGGACTTATATTAATAAGCCATTAGAATTTTAGAAAAGAATAGAATATAACTCATTATCTTGCTAGTACAAGAAAATAGAAATCCTAATTTTCTCTCATTCTTGTTCTTGTGTGGATTTTCATTGGAGGCTGGACAATTGGACAGTTGTGGATTGCAGATCTTGATTGTTCGTGTTCCAAGAATTAGTAAAGGGGTTTACAGAATTCATCAAAGATATTATTCTAAACACAATTTCCATCTAAACATAAAGCAGATCCGTGGTGGGAATTAAAAAATTATTTATTTTTCGTTGTAACTATTAATATGGTAGATTAAGCTTGAAAATCGCGTGAATATGGAACAGTTATGCAGTAGAAGAAAAGAAAAACTAATATTCTGACATGCTGGGTAAGTTTGCATATCCAACTAGTAGATTTACAATATGATCTTCCTCATACTAAAATATTTCAGGGCAGATCTGTAGTGCTGTCTCAGCAAGTCTAGGTCTTCGATTGAAGTTATGCAGACTCTAGAGAAACATAACCGAAATTGAATGACTAGTCATATATCTGAAACTTCCATAGGATTGTGGATAAGCCCTGAATGTAGGACTTTATTAATGAAATACAGATAAAGACCTTTGAACCTCGAAGAGAAAATGCTTAGAGTTGGTTGTTTCAGAAGATGAAGCTGAAACAGTACATGATGAGGATGTTGATAAATTCTTTGGAGACAGCGATTTGGCATCATTCGTGCTGGATTCCTTTTCCTCTTCGTGAATTGTGTCCAACATCTTTGATGCTCGGTGCCTCATAACATTAACAAACTGTGGTGGTGCTACTTCAGTAATAAATCTAGCGATGCGAGCATTTGCCATTTTCTCTTAGAAATATTTGGAGAACAAGAAGATGGAAGAACAGTTTAAAGTGAGTTTGAAGAGATTGCTGGCTACGAACAAATTAGAACATGGACTTGTTGAAATTTATAGGAGTATGCTCGGGCTGAATTTCCAATAACTGGATGAGATTATAGTTTAATACTGAGGCTTGAATTAAGCCAGTGGTCGTAATCAAATGCTTTAATGATTTTAAGACGTTTGTGCCGCCTCTTACTTTTCGTATTTAAAGTGAAAACAATGTTTGTTATTCATGTTGATGATAGCCATATCAGTAGGAAATAGAGGAGTCCAAATATTAACTTTCATAACTAGGTCCATACGGCATACGGTGCCATGTGTCTGTATGGATAGGAAATGCATATCCACTAATAGATTTGATTTTTGATGGTATCAAAGCTTCCAAATTTTCACTTTGTAGAGTTCGACTGGAAGCTGCCTTTAAATGCCAACTGTCAGTTGATAATCCATGAAATGGATCTATCAGGTAATTGTTAGATGTTGAAAAGTAGCTCCTTTTGGCTCACTAAATATAGTGATTATCAGCAGGCAAAATAAATAACTAAAAAGAAAAGTAATGTGATTTTCCTGAATCCTCACAAGGTTTCCTTGCATAGATTTTTAATACTAATCTATACGCGTGCATATGTGATTGGACGTGGATAAATAAAATCGGTTTGATATTTTAAAAATAAAAAAAAAATAACTAGCATCTATTGATTTTCATTCTGAAAAAATCAGCTTTTGTGCACTTGTACCTACCCTGAAAGCGAGAAGTTTACCCAACCGCTTTTCAAATCTGAGATTTCTAAGTGAGCATCGAGCATTTTGAGAGTCCATTTCCAATTATGAGTTCCAGGAGTATCTTACTTCAAGTTTCTCATTGCTTAATCCCAATAAAATAGCTCAATTCATTGTTAAAAATATACAATAAATTGTTTCTGTGAGATTGCATGGTAGTTCATTGTTTTATATTGGTAGAGGTTATCGTTCAGTGCGAAGATCATGTAATACTAGCCCAAGCTTGATGTGCTCAGTTTTACTAGATTTCTTCTTAAAGCTTGTGTTATGAAATCCGGATCACAAGATAATGACGATAATGAAATAAAGATGAATAAAAGAAGAATACAAGAAATTTAGAGGAGGATAATCCACTATAATCAATAGCTTTGTGTTTACAATATCAAGATTTTAATAATCTCAATTACAATCTAGGCTCTCAAGAATGTTTTCTCTCAATTCTCTCGATGTTAGAATGAATTATATTATTACAAGCAATGACCTATATATATAAACCCTAGGTTTAAGTTATAAATGAAAAGGGAGTTCAAAAACGTGTCAAAGAACGAAACGGGCTTAAGCCCATCGCTCGAGCGATTGGGTGGCGCCGGCGGGCGACGAACTCTCGGGTTGTTTTCCACCGGGCTTGCTTGAGCTGACAACTAGCGAAAATGCGACGACTTTTTCTTCCAGTGCATAATTTGATCTCTTCAAAATCATCCAATTTAGACTCCAATGCCCATTAGAATTTGAGTCAAACCACAACAAATCTCCACTTTGAACCAAATTCCAACACAAGGAATTCCAAGTCACAACTCCAACAATAAACACAACTCCTCTTCTTCAAACAAACCCTAGTGGACTAAATCAATGACAAACACCCACTAAGTTTAAACAATGATCAAACTTAGCAATATGAAGTGATTTTGTCATCATATCAACATGATTATCACTGGTATCAACCTTGCTCACTACAATATCAACAAGAGCAATCACATCACACACAAAATGATACATCACATCAACGTGCATCGTCCTCTCGTGATCAAACCTATAGTCAAGAAAATTACTCTTTGACTAT
>CAIGRF010017497.1:0-33091 GCA_903798235.1 Fraxinus ornus
TAAACAGTGTCTTTCCATGATGTAAGTGTCCCACCAAAGCAACATTTCGAACCAGTGTTGGATTTGACATAAGACCCAAAAGGAACTGTGTTGACACATAGGTTGATGAGTCCTTAACCCCCAACTCAAACTTGAGATTCTTGACAGGTTTAATTATGGGTAGTTCCAATGGCTGCTCATCTTCATCCATCACTAACGTCTCAACTTCCTCACCATAAACCTCTTCGGCAGTTGGGTAGTACTTCTTGTCCTCAGCGAGGACTATTTGATTGTCCATATCAACATCGTCAGTAGTTGTTAGCCAACCATTCGGTTTCCCAGGAGTATGCTCATCATCAGACATGGGCCTCCCATCATCAGCTCTTTCCTCAAGTTCCTCATCTTCCTCCTCCCTATCACTCTCCCGATCAGACTCGATTTCCGGTCCAATGTAGTTACCAAACTCATCGTATAAACTCTCATCCATGGATCTGCAAAATTTTCCATCAAGTGATGTTTATTCTCAACTATATATGAAGAGGTTACAAAATCTATAATTTAGTGATATATCAAATACAGCCCAAGCAACAGTGTCAATTAATTATTTTAGCAAAAATGAGCCAACCACTTGCCTTGCAACATAAAATTATTGCTTTCAGAAACCTATACAGCCCAATCTTAAGCTTGAGATTTGTTCAGATAAGAAAGGAAAATCAGAGTGGCTAAGAGACTCACTGAAGTAACAATATGGATTCATTCTAATAACCCCCGTACGTAAATTTCTTGTTCAAATAACAAAAAATTCTCAAAAAAATGTCTAACAGCATTCAAAATTCTGTACCAATATATACATATATTAAACACATAAATAGTATAAAGCCGTAAGGCTACAAACAAATTTCTATTGTACGAACTAAAGGCTGCAGCTTTAGCAAGCTGTCAAAGCACACTTTCATAAACAAACGGACTAAAATTTTAATTTAGCTAGAAAGCGGTAAAATTACTTCGAAACAAAAAGTAAATTGCATTTTCAGCTCCAGGTGTAGAACTTACTTAGAGATTAACCAGCATATATATACTTAATTTAAGACATTTTAAGATAAAAACGTCCGTTGTTTCTAAACTTTCACACAAATAATTGCATACACATCCAAATATTATAAAAAAAAAAAACATTCTCAAACAATTAAAATCACTATTGCACGCCTTCTTTACTACAATATTTGAAGTCCAGACACATACTGCAAAAAGAAATGAAGAAATTACTTTTGAATAGTTAATTTGAAGGAACAATAACACGAAACAATAAATTTAAGCAAACAACCGGACACAAAAATTTACACAATGATTGATACATATAATAAGAATCTATTGCCCGAAGAAATAAGAGTCTACCTTTCGCGGAGAGATCTGAGAACAGCGAATGAGATACAGAGCGGCGTACGAAGTGTGTTTTGAGCTTAGGGGCTTCGAGAGGGCGTCGAGGGAGACCTTTTTCCACTATTAGTGAATAGCCTGGCCTAGCAGTGTAGTAGAAAAGATGAAGCGGACGGCGTCGTAATGACTTTGGTAAAATGTTTCAATATCACAAATGGTCATTGAAGTTCAAATAAATTTCAATTTAGTCATTTTTTTAACACATTTTAGTAACTGAAGTCCATTTGCCTGTTGATTAAAGCTACTGGAACAGGGCCACCTCGGCCCTGTTTGAGTAGCCTAGCCCTTATCTGTTACAATGGGGAGACCGACCAGTACGTGCCTCAGATAGTTGGGCCGAAATAGTGTATCCATTTATAGATGCCAGCCCACTAGCCCAGTTTATCCTTAATGGGCCTCAAGGGGACACGGTAAACGCGTTTCCAAACGGGCCATGAAAGTACCAGCTTCCTCCGCTAAGCTAATGGCTGGAGCCGATGATGAACACTATTTTTCTTGATTCAGATTTGAAATCTTGTCTTAGAACCAAAAGGATACATATTGAGAATAGAGGTAAATGGATTACAGAAGAATTAAGGATCAGGTGCCTTTTCTTCTTTCAATCGAGTTTCTACTCTAATTTAGTATCTTGTATCCATTAATGTCACTTTTAATTGATTGTTGTATTCTTGAATGCCTGTTTGATTGTATTTCTTATTTTGATAATAGTTAATTAATTTTCAATTATTTGTTCAAGTTTATTTTTTCAATGGAAATTCTTCTTACAGTTTGTTGTTTTGCTCTTTGAATACCCCTCTTAGTTGTTTTTTTTATGCTTAGTTCAAAATCTATGTATTCCAAATCCATCTGAATTTTTGCTTATTTTTGGTTCCTGAATTTCAATTCAAGGATAAAGAACATGATGCAGTTCGTGATGATATCGAAACCTCAAGAGGGAAACCCCTTTCAGGTGCCATATTTGTGTCTAATCTTAATCCTGTTGCTGCATCACATGAATTTCTGCGTCTATTTTTTTTTTCCAAAGGCCTGCTAATTTTGGATCTCACACTGCTCTTCAGTTACAGGATCAGCTAATAGTATAGTCATGTTGGGGGGCAGCTCCAGTGTCCAGTGGAAGCGCAAGTATGAATGTCTTTCAATTCTATTACGTATCTAAAACTATAACAGTTGAAGGGGTAAGGGGAAGTACCTTTACCTCATTTCTATCTTTCCACTGATGATCAAAATAGGTCTGCTGTAACACTTACATTGACTGTTCTCACGAGTTCACAAGCAATTCTCATTGTCTGGTCAAAGAGGGCTGGAAAGTACGAGTACAGTGTAACGACTGCAAATTTTTTGGTGAGTGGATGTCAATTTTAATTCGCAATATAATAATCACAATGTCTTCATTTAACATCGTGTTATAGGTGGGTTCTGGATTCCATTGAAGAATGTTGTTAACATACCAATGATTTTCTTCTCTGTAATTAGGTAGAAGCTTTGAAATGTGCTCTATCACTTGCAGCCTTAACAAGAATCTGGAGGAATCAAGGTGTTACTGAGGATAACAGGTCATTCTTTTCCTTCCCCTACTTACACATTTAGCTATTATTAGGTAATAAATAGAATACAAATGCCTTGTATTTTGCACATATATTTTTGTTTTTAGTTGAAAAGGAGTTCTGGACAACATTTTTTTCCTTTTTTTCTATACAATAACTCGAGCACTAGAGGGGAAAGAAAATTTTGGCAGAATCTAAAACTTGATGGTATTACCTCCATTACATAAGCAAGGATGAACAAAAATCTAAATAGCAAATCTAGTCAGTTCTGGACAAACATGGGTCCTAATAAAAATTGATGCATTCTAGTGCTTACAAAAGGCATAATGCCGTCTTACAGATCTCAGTAGTGATTTTTCTTGATAACTTTGACAGACAGTTAACAATTTTGCGTATGTTAAAATTTTCGCATCTCTTAGAACTTTCGAAATGTGATATCCACGATGACATCTTCTGTTAGACCGAGTATTGCTTTTTTATTGTTTGAACTTGTCTAATTTCTACAAGATTTGCCAGTTCATTGTTTTTTCAGTTCCATATTCAGTAGAATGCTATCCTTTGTTTCCCATTCTCATACTTTTGTGCTTACTGTTAGGTTGAGTACGTCATGGGATGAAGTTAACGTTTACCCCATTCCTGCAGCTCTTTATCTCATCAAGAATTTACTTCAGGTAGGTTTTTGAGTCCTGAATATTCCAAATTCCTTTGAATTTTTATCTTGGTTGCAGTATTGTTTTCTGAAATATGTCTGTTTGTGGCAGTATTACATCTTTGCATATGTAGATGCCCCGGGATATCAAATATTGAAGAATTTAAACATTATCAGCACAGGCATTTTATACCGTATCATTCTTAAGAAACAGTAAGTCATTCCGCAATTTAGAGGGATTAAATTTGAACTTCAAATAGAGAAAGGCTCCACATTTTGTTACTATATGCATTCAATGGATTTTAAATGGTACAAATGTGGAAATAGTTAGGTTGAATCTTCTGTATGAGAAGGTGGTGAAGGAAGGATGACAAAGACTACATAACAAAAAACTGATTAAACATGGTTGTATTTTTTTCCCAGGTTGAGTGAGATCCAATGGGCGGCTTTCATTTTGTTGTGTGCAGGATGTACCACAGCACAACTAAACTCTAAGTAAGAATTAGTGGTTGTGTAATAATCTTCTCTCAGTGTAGTTTTAGAGTCGTCGTCATACTCTCATTTGTGTGTGCTCTAGATCACTGTTTTGTATGCCCGACAGGGCAATGAGAAAAGAGAGCATTTCTGTTATGATTTGATTAAGTTTCCTTCTCTCTGTGTGCTCCCCTTTTGTGAATCCTGACCATATTTTTTCTTTTCTTTGTACCTGCGGAATGACATTTTCTTCCCAGTTCCGACCGGGTCCTGCAAACTCCTGTTGAAGGTTGGGTGATGGCAATTGTGAGTTGCTGAACTAAAATCTGATGTCACAATCTAGTCCTGTGATAAGCCTATATTACTCGTCGAAAAAAAGATCCCCTTTAATTGTGGATTTTTAGAAGTTGACACTTAATATTACTCTTGAAATCCATTTTAGGTCATGGCCCTTCTGAGTGGTTTTGCTGGAGTCTACACTGAGGTAAATCTTTCCCTACTATATATGGAAGTATGGTTTTTGCCGAAAAAAAGGGAAAATAAAAAAAAAATCAGTCAATAAAATTTCTCGGCCAATATTTTCCCATTCGTTTCGTCTTATTTTTAAGCTAACGAATACCATTATTAGAATTCTTATCGGGATCTTTTTTGTACTATCAATATCGTTAGGTGGACCCAGCTTGCACTGTTTTTGATAACGGATATGTTTTCTGCTGTTTTTGTAGGCTATCATTAAAAAGCGGCCTTCGAGGAATATTAACGTGCAGAACTTCTGGTTGTATGTATTTGGGATGGCTTTCAATGCTATTGCCATACTGGTTCAAGATTTTGATGCAGTCATGAACAAGTAAATTGATACTGCTTTTGCTTCTGTTGTTTCTCTTATATATGCAAGAGACTGCCTTTTGCTTCTGTTATTTATGTCAACAATACAAGAGGATTGATGATTTGTAATAAAATATTTTCATCCCTGCTTGTAACTTCTTAAGTGAGCAGACTCAATTTGTAACGAAATATTTTCATCAAGATTACATTTTGTTATTTTAGATTGATGATTCTACAATTTTATACATGATATGTAAGTTTCTCTTTTGCTTCACAGGGGATTCTTCCATGGATATTCTTTAGTTACAGTTCTCATGATTTTGAATCATGCTTTGAGGTACTTATATCCTTTAATGCTGTCTTGGATTGACTTGCCTAACAGGTAGAATATTGATAATCATCAGTTATGGGGGCCAAAGGAAAAATTATTACTCCTTAGACAAATCTAGGCTCTAACTAGGAACCTCTGGTTTTCTTTCACAAAAATAAAAAGTTCTGGTTTAAGAAATGAACTTCCATATGATTTCGGCCTCTCCTTGGAAGGGCTTGTGCATTTTACTAGCAAAGTCTTCTCGTGAACGATTCATATTTTTGCTATTTGTTTGTATTATTACTTTTTTATACATGGCGTTATGTCTTTGGAAGTTAATTAGGATTAGTTATAAACCTGCTGCTGTTTGGTGTATTGAGCTAAACCCCTATATCAGTTAACTGTAAACGAGAAAGGCCTTCATTCGCAGTTGAATGACTAGACTATGTACTAGGGATGATGAACTGGACATGGACCTAACTTTGGTCGCAATTTACTGATTTTCGTCATTATCTACGTACTCTACATATATTATTTCTCGAATTATGAGATAACTACAATTAATCTTGTTTCGAAGTTACAATTAATCTTGTTTCTTTGAAATTGAGTTTTTGATAATTCACCCAAGTTATATTATGATGTTAGTTACACGTGACTTCAGGCTGATTAATCCTTCTGTTTCCTCTATTACTGTGATCTATATATTGATATTTTCCTAGACAATATGTGTTTATGCATAGAGGTAAATGTATCCCTGGTTGTGATTTCTTCCTTGGGCAGGCCTGCCTTGTTTAAATGGGGGAGTGAACACGGGGAAGAAAAATCTTTACATATTCATATTTGTTTTTCTTAAAAGAGACTTCTGTGAACTAATAAACTTGATGTCATTGCAGTGGTATTGCAGTATCAATGGTCATGAAGTATGCTGACAACATTGTGAAGGTAAAGACTATTTACATTTTATCTGATGGAATTTAAGCATTTATGCCAAGTATGCATCAGTTTATTAGCTTACACTTGGGTGGTGCTGTGTACTCCTACCGGGTGGACTGTGGGCCAAATCTTATGGGGACAGATTTAGAGTATGTTTGGGAAGTGTTTATAAACACTTTCGGTAAAACCACTTTTTATCTACATATTTCATAGGACCTACAAGTACTATTCACTTTTCTACCACTCGTTTTTAACTGTTTATAGACACTTTTCAAACATACTCTTAATGCAGTAAGAAAGTACCGTGAAGTCGTCATACAGACCAAACGTCAAGGACATGAATTAGATATTTTAGTAAGTCTATGGGGTGGGAGTCAGGGAAGTCGATACACCACACATATTTGAAGAAATACATAAAAACCTACCAGCTATACAAATTTGTCAGAAACCCGTAGATCCCTCCCATGTTACCTCCACAGTCGAAGGCATCTGGTCTTTATCTTTTCTTGCAGTACTCTTACATTGAGCAAACCATGCAAGTACCAACCAGCTGCATCGTGGCGGAGCAAGTAATAGAATATATGCTTTATGAGGTCTAACAATGTTTCTCGCCAAATTCAGTTTCACCAAGCACTTGATGAGAGTTGTAGAGTTCCAGATGAACGTGTTGAATAGGTCCAGCCCTGTGATTTCTTACTTTCACCTATCTGCCCAATAGTTGACTCATCTCCAGTAAACAATAGGACTGTAACAACAAAGTGTTATTTCAAATAAACTCAGGGTCGACAAACAGTAGTACTTGGACCAAAAAAATCGTAGTAACATTGTCAAACAAGCATATTAGTAAAAAAAGAGAGGTTTGTTCCTGATGCAGAGTCCTGGGTGTCAATGAAGCGCGATGACCACTATGTTGGTTTGCTAGATGTGGCATGGAGCCAGCAGAAAGTGGATGATAAATTAGAAATGTTTATATATTTTGCATTACTATTGCAGGTGTATTCTACATCAGTTGCAATGCTGCTGACAGCGGTGTTGTCTGTTTTCCTCTTTGGATTTCATTTGTCCCTTGCCTTCTTTCTTGGTTCCACGTGAGTATATATGTTAAAAAAAAATTGAAACAACATTCATACAAAGTCTCGCATGCATTTGGAATATGACGAATGAATTCGAAATGTCTGACTAATGTAATTCTGCCTTCACAGTGTTGTCTCCGTCGCAGTATATTTGCACTCCATTGGGAAGCTCCAGAGATAGTGAATATTATAGTTTCTCAGCCATGTTTGAGTTACCAGTGCAAAGACTGATGATTACTCTTTTCTTTTTTCTTTCGTTATTTGTTTCTGTATCCTTAATCAAAGATAAAATCTTGTCCAAACTTTAGGTAGCATGCATCCTGGCTCATTTGGCTTTCGACCTTGATGGTATGTTTTCCATTTTTATTGATCACTCTGTTATATCTATCACAATTTCACGTAAAAAATTATCGACATCTTACATTTTCAGGTAAATATTACCACTTAATTTTGTCTTGGCAGTAAAATTTGAAAATAAATTATATATAAAAATCGACATAATTCATCACATTAAAATTTATGTTCCTAGTTTCAAGATTTTGCAGCCACGACGTAAGGTGGCATGTTTACCTAGAATCAGAGACGTGTGTCAAATTGGGGTGTCAATTTTAGTAACAAGAATTAATAGATTGACTAGTATTGAAAATAAATGAGTAATGTTATTCATAGTAAAGGTTATTGATAGTCGTTTTATGTGGCATATACGTAGTAGTTTATTATTTGATGCATTATTTTGAATTAAGTTCTCCCCAAAAATATGAAAAAAGGTTAACTCTATAGGATAGTTGATCATTGTTGTGTGTCTTATCATCATTATTGATACTGTGACTGAAACAACATCGTATACGTTCGTCTTAAATCTAAAACCTTCAGATTTCAGAGCTCTCTTTCAAAGTTGTTACCTTAGATATCTCTAAGCTCATCCGTGAATAAAGCGTGTTTCAATACTCACGGCACACACTTGACATAAACGTATAGTGCTGGACCACTAGATAATCCGTCTTGTTGTCATCTCTAAGTCTAGAGCACCACATCTTAGATATCTCTAAACTCATCCGTGAATAAAGCTTGTTTCAATACTCACGACACACACTTGACATGAACATATAGTGCTGGACCACTAGATCTCATATTCACAATTGCTCCATCACACAAGTAATAGCATTGATACTTGAAATAAATGTATAATACTGGACCACTGGATCTCATATTCACAATTGCTCCATCACACACATAATAGCATTGATATATATGCAGAAATTCCTTTTTTCTTCTTATGGCAGTCACCATAAAACTTCATTTGGCGTCCATACCATTTTTTCTCTCTCTCTATAAGCCCATGTTTGGTACACGTTAAACCTTTCATTTCATTCTTCTACTCATTTTCAACTAAACATTTTTCAATAAAATAATATTTTCCATCACATCAATAAATTTTCCTTATTTTTCAACCACACATTCTCTATCAAACTACTATTCCAGAATACATTATTCCAAAATAATGTGGCTCAAACACGCCAAATCAGTAAACATGATACAGAAATCTAATTTTCCATCAATAGCCAGAATATGTAGATGGCTTCCACAATAGATCTTACATTTGTAAGGAAATAGCCTCTATGTTCAAATCGTTAATCTAACTGCAATGACATAAAGTTGGGTCGTTAGATACACCCTCTTTTGCAATATCATTGCATGATTCAGGAACTTAATAACTTTATTGGTTGCACAATATTGAATTTCTCCTCTATTTTCATAAATAGCCAACATTACTTGCATAAAGAAAACCACGTAAGAGCGATTCACATGAGATGTTTTGTCTTCATAACGTATTAAACATGAAACCGATAATTGAAGATAGTACATTAAACAACAAAATCATAATCCTTGGAGCAACTACATTCGACCTCCACAACAATGATTTTATTTTAATCAACCAATCCACGATTTCCAAAGATCGATGTTTTTTCTTATGACCCTGTTTGTGGAACATATGTGCTAGTTATGCTTATCAACTATTTCTCTTCACACAAGTTTGGCATGACTTTTGATAAGCCAAACGGGCCCAAAGTTTAAAGTCTTAAATCTTTGGCAAGGCGGGCCCCAAAAACATAATTTTAGAGTCTGAAATTGATGAATTCTAGCAAATTAAATATGGACCCACGTATCTTTACAATACTATTATCGAAAGATAGCAATCTCAACAACCATCCGAAAAATCGAGATGAGTATGTCCAAAAAAATATGGACATTGTTCACATGCACCACATATCACTGCGAAAACACATGCTACAAGCTGCGAATTAAATCGATTTCATACACTCAATCTTCACATGTTACCAAACCCAACCACTCCCTATAAATACGATTGGGCAAATATTAAGTCATTATTTTCGATTAGATATGTTGGGCCCCAAATATAATTGACTTTTTCTGCATCTTGTACCATCTATTTTGAAATAAAATATTCTTTATTTTAAGATTTTAAATGTTTTTACCGTGCCACAACGACTGATATAAATTCAAGCACAGAATTTGAATAAATTAAATAATGGATTGATGGAGAATGTATGGTTGAAAAAGAATGAAATGTTATTGATGTGATGAAAAATATTATTTTATTTGAAGAACGTGTGGTTGAAAATGAGTAGAATAATGAGAATGAAAGTTTTAATGTAGACCAAACACGGGCTTAAGGTCGAAATTCGTCTCCGTCTTTAAGTTTTTTATTCCTTTCTTTAATCATGTGAATATGATGCCCCTAAATTTAATTATTATTTGGCTCAAAAGTCCAAGGAAATATGAACCCAAACCAGTTGAGGCCACGTGTCCTCGCCAATTATGAGCCGAAAAGATCACTCAACGGATTTTATCACAGGTAAATTAGGGATTATATAATTGATTACATAATATCACATGACACTCTAACATTGACTAGTATAAAATACAGTCAACTTTTTCGTTCATATTTTTCCTCCATTATATAACTTCTTATGTACAATTTTGATGTACAAGTAGGAAAATCTTCCCGCAACCCTTCAATCGTAAAATCCACGTGAATACTAGGAGCATCTTTTTACTTTTAAGAGTAAATCAGAAAACGTCCTTCAAGTTTATGATAATTACATATACATCTCTTCGCTTTTCAGAAATTTCAAAAAGGTCATTATTACCAGTACAAAAATTTTATTATTTTTCTTAGAAAAAATCTATTTGTACATTATTTTTTACCTAATTTTTCATTGAATTGACACGTGTCAATTCGGTGAAAGATTTGGTAAAATTTTTTGTACACGTAACATTACTCTTTTTCTTATCAACTTTGCTATAGGTACATGGATTTGAATCCTTGCACCTACAGAATAGACACAACAATTGGGGGCAAGGGAATTTTTTTTTCAATATTTTGTACATGGGGTCCACTCTATGTAACTGGGAATTCAAATATCTAGTAAAATACTGGTAAAAATTTTCTATACTTGAATCATTTTTCTTTTATTATTTACTTAAATAGTCTTAATTAAAATTATATAATCAGGATTTTAATATATATAATGAGGATAAAATAATTTATTGTTACTCCACAAACAAAAACCTAATTTTTTTTTTCAGCATCTACTTGCATAGCTTTTCTGACAACCTTCGCTTTCTTTCAAAGTGGCAAAAGTAATTTTTTTTTTTCTCACGATAAATGTATTTATACTCAATGATGTTATTCCATTTTTATTTTTATTTTTTGCTTCTTAGTCCGGTGGTTTCATGAATTGAGAATTAATTAGAATAAATTAAAGATCCTCCTCTCATCTGCACATAAATATGATTCTCCTCATAGACGGCCTTGAGATCAACGACGATAGGGTGCCCAGAAAGTGTGATCATTATTTTAAGGAAAATTCTATGTGTACATTATGGGATCCATAATGTACACATAGCACCTCTCTTATTTTAATCTCAAGCTTGTTGCTGCCTACATCTTCTTTAGTGACTAACCTATCTTTAGCAACATATTTACGCGCTAAAAACCTTCTGGTTAACTTTGTCAGAATTTGATTTTAAGATTGAAATTTTGGTTAAGTATAAATAAGAAAAGTGAGTTCGTGTCAATTTCGACCCAATATTTGAATTTGATTCGATGGTCAAATTACAAAGTAAATAGACTAACTTATTATACTCATCGAGTAGATCGTCGTGGTATATTTGGAATCTTAAAACCAATTACAGATGAATGAGAAATTGTGATCCAAAATTTGAAGGAAAATTAGAATTCAGCATGTAAGGCTGTCGCTCGAGCAACAATCTAACACCAGGCAAGCAACAAACTCTCTGCTTTTGTTGCTCGAGCGACGATCCAAAGATAGGCAAGCGACATGTTGGGATTCAACCTTTCATGAAAATTGTTGAGTTTTGGGTGTGTTCCTTCGCCCACAACCCTTCATGTTTTATAATTTATATATAGGACCCCTTGGATGTTTATTTGTCATTCCATATCATTTTTTTTCATTTTTATGTTGCATAAAACACTTCATCAAAAATGGTTTCTTTGCATAAAATTCATAGTTTGGAAAAGAGAATTTCGTTCGAGTTCGTTGGTCTAAGCCATTTGGATTGCTCTTATGGCTTGACGTGGTCGTTATATCTTGGGAGATGGTAGTCAAAAATCGTTAGCACCGATGCGGGGCAAATCCACTATTGACATTCTGCATCTTGTACCATCTATTTTGAAATAAAATATTCTTTACTTAGAGATTTTAAACGTTTTTACCGTGCCACAACGACTGATATAAATTCAAGCACGGAATTTGAATAAATTAAATAGTTGATTGATGGAGAATGTATGGTTGAAAAAGAAGGAAATATTATTGATGTGATGAAAAATATTATTTTATTTGAAGAACGTGTGGTTAAAAATGAGTAGAAGAATGAAAATAAAAATTTTAACGTGGATCAAACACGGGCTTAAGGTCGAAATTCGTCTTCGTCTTAAGTTTTTTTTTTCCTTTTTTTAATCATGTGAATATGATGCCTCTAAATTTAATTATTATTTGGCTCAAAAGTCCAAGGAAATATGAACTCAAACCAGTTGAGGCCACGTGTCCTCGTCAATTATGAGCCGAAAAGATCACTCAACGGATTTTACTACAGGTAAATTAGGGATTATATAATTGATTACATAATATCACGTGACACTCTATCATTGACTAGTATAAAATACAGTCAACTTTTTCCTTCATTTTTTTCCTCCATATTATATTATATAACTTCTTATGTATAATTTTGATGTACAAGTAGCAAAATTTTCCCGCAATCCTACAATCGTAAAATCCACGTGAATACTAGGAGCATCTTTTTACTTTTAAGAGTAAATCAGAAAACGTCCTTCAAGTTTATGATAATTACATATACATCTCTTCGCTTTTCAGAAATTTCAAAAAGGTAATTATTACTACTACAAAATTTTTAGTATTTTTCTTAAAATTCTGGTAAAATTTTTCTGTAGTTGAATCATTTTTCTTTTCTTATTTACTTAAATAATCTTAATTAAAATTACATAATCAGAATTTTAATATATATAATTAGGATAAAATAAATTATTGTTACTCCACAAACAAAAACCTAAATTTTTTTTAACATCTACTGTGCATAGCTTTTCCGACAACCTTCGCTTTCTTTCACGGTGGCAAAAGTAATTTTCTTTTTCTCACGATAAATGTATTTATACTCGTTGATGTTACTCCATTTTTTTTTTCTTTGTCTAGTGGTTTCATGAATTGAGTATTAATTAGAATAAATTAAAGATCCTCCCCTCTTCTATACATAAATATAATCCTCCTCTTCATAGACAGCCTTGAGATCAACGACGTTAGGGTGCCCAGAAAGTCTGGTCATTATTTTAATCTCAAGCTTGTTGCTGCCTACATCTTCTTTAGTGACTACGCTATCTTTAGCAACAGATTTACGTGCCAGAAGCCTTCTGGTTAACTTTGTTAGAATTTTGGTTAAGTATAAATCAGAAAAGTGACTTCGTGTCAATTTTGACCAAATATTTGAATTTGATTCGATGGTCAAATTATAAATATAAATAGACTAAATTGTTATACTCGTCGAGTAGATCGTCGTGGTATATTCGGAATTTCAAAATCAATTTCGGATGAATGAGAAATTGTGGTCCAAAAGTTGAAGGAAAATTGAAATTTAGCATGTAAGGTTCCGGATGAATGAGAAATTGTGGTCCAAAATTTGAAGGAAAATTGAAATTTAGCATGTAAGGTTGTCGCTCGAGCTACAACCCAGCACCGTGCAAGCAACAAACTCTCTGCTTTTGTTGCTCGAGCGACGATCCAACGATAGGCAAACGACATGTTGGGTTTCAACCTTTCATGAAAGTTGCTGAGTTTTGGGTGTGTTCCTTCGCTCACAACCCTTCATGCTCTATATATAGGATCCCTTGGACGTTTTTATTTGTCATTCTATCATTCTTTTCATTTTATGTTGCATAAAACACTTCATCAAAAGTGATTTCTTTGCATAAAATTCATAGTTTGGAAAAGACATAATTTCGTTTGAGTTCGTTTGTTTAAGCCATTTGGAGTGCTCTTATGGTTTGAGGTGATCGTTGTATCTAAATGGTAATAAAAAATCGTTAGCACCGATGTATGACAAATCCATTTTAAGGACAAAATGTCTTGCCTCAGCCAATCACATCATTTGCATCTATTCTTTCCTTATATTTCTCATTTCTAATTTCATTTATTTTTTATTTCAAAATATTGTTAACCTTATTTATATGTTTATATTGCAAGGTTTGATTGAAGAATGACATACTTTCATTCAAAATTGAAAAGTGATGAATCCATATTAATTCGGTAAATTATTACGTTGTCTTCTCAACTATTTTGGTAAGTCGAATTATGTTTCGATTTCATGGGCATAAAATAGTATGTATTAATATGAATATAATGTGCACATTATCGATGTAATATTCCCAACAAACTTATACACGCATTTCCTGATCATGCCAAATTGCCCATACCCCAACTGTTTTCCAAGAACATAGTGATCATTCAATAGGTCTAATTAAATAATTTCAATAGAATTAATTTTTTTTCCCGTGAGATACGGAATCAAATGATGTAATTAAATCGAACAAAAAAATTGAAAAAAATGATAAGTAATATTGAGAGGATGAATACATCATGGTATTATATTATATTTTTCATTTTTAGTTTTTATATATTAAGAATGTAATTATAAATTTGTTGTGGTGTATTTATTGAAAATATATTTTAATTGTGGTGTAGTAATTAAATTATATAGTGATAATATAGTTGCCCATTTCAAAAACATCTCTTAACATAAATTTTCCATTTTGTCCTTGTATGTAATATTGCTTTCTTATTTGTCTCTCTTCTTAAATTCTAATTGTTTATAATTTTAAAAAGTTTATTTTTTTTTCCTTTTTTTATAAAGTTATATAGCTCTAGTTTTGTTAAAAATTAAATTATTTGTAAATTTGATAAAACTCGATTAAATGTGTGGTTAAACAGTTGATAAAAGTTGTGGGTCTCATTAAATATTTAGTTGAAATTGAATAAAGTCAATCTTTTTATGTATTATCTTTATGCGTTCAAAATTATCAAATTTGATGGTTTCAACTATAGAATTCGACCTTTCAATCTTATAATCGTCGAGTTCTACCAATTCAATAGTCGAATTCTATAAATCATAGAGTGTGAGTTGTTCACAAACAAATAAATATGAATGAGGGGGAATTGAATAAGACTTGGAGGTATTACGATATGTATAAATAAAAAGTGATTTCATCAAAAATACTTTTTACTCGAAGTGATTATAAGCATTTGTCCAAGCATACTCCATCTATTAAAGCACGCATTTGAGGACGCTTCATGTTCTTCTTTCTATGAACAAATAAATGAAAAATAAATTGTAAGTAATTTTATTCAAATGGAAACAAAAATGGTTAAAAAGACCTAATTTTTATTTAACACTTGTTTGATCCCTCATTATTTTCAAAATACATTTTTCTCTCTTTTCTTTTCAAATACACACCGTATAATAACCGTATAATAAAATAATATTACACGTAGATCCAAATTTTTTCTTATTTCTTAACAACAGATTATCCATCAACTTACTGTTCAAAAATGCATTATTTGCTAAATTTGGTCAAACATGGTCCTTCTATATTAAAGTCTCAAATTTCGATTGCGTCACATGTACATCACATTTTATAGATTTGTTTATCAACAGATGATGTGTACGAGATTTGATTGAGTCAAAATATCATCAATTAAATATAAAAAATAAATTTCCTCCACTTTTTTGACACCTCATTAATCTGTAAAATATTGTGTTTGAGACACATTATTTTAGAAGAATATATTCTGAAATAGTAGATTGATGGAGAATGTGTGGTTGAAAAAGAAAGAAAAAGTTATTAATGTGATGAAAAATATTATTTTATTAAAGAATGAGTGGTTAAAAATGAGAATGAAAATTTTAATTTTCCCTCAAATTTCGGAAGTCCAAGATAGAATTTGTAGAATACGCGGAGAAAAGTATGATTTTTATTTCTCAGTCAAACAGTTGGAGCCATTAGCAATGACCAATAATATTCCAACACATTATCGCATAAACTGCTTACGTGGCAAATAAATATATCGATATCATCTAGAAGTAAAAATGACAGATAAACATAAAAATAATCTTATCACTAAGTGGAAATTACACAACACTCCTCTAGGTTAAAAATTTGAACAATCTTGATCCAAAATTTAAGAGAAAAAGGTTTTTTTTTTTGAAATTTCGTCACACTGTAATCTTGTTTACTGGCTTTTTTTACTGGATATTAGTTGCTATACTTGTTACTTTTTCCCTGGAAAAAAATAAAATAAAGTGGCTCATTAGCTAACTTCTTTTGATATTACTGCTCGATGGAGTGTTTTCGATGTGATTATATTATGTATATTTATCGATTATTCTTAGTGCAAAATTATAAATATTACAACAATAAAAAAAAAGGGCATAATTTGTAGGGATAATTGCAGCAACAGTATCAAACCTTTCGTTTAATAGCAGATTTTGTCCAAATCTTTCATTCGTATCATCCACAATATCAAACCCTTCAAAAATTAGCACATGTGGTTCAAATGGATGATTTATGTTATATTGACCGTTAGTTGATTAGATAATTGATCTTCACAATAATTTTGACTAATTTTAAAAGGTTAAAATGATAACTTTATTTTTTTATATAATAAAATAACTAAAATCAAATAATTAAAGTTAAAACTCATTTTCAACTTCTTCTTCTTCTCCATCCACCCACCCAACCCTACTCGTCCCCACCCCAAAACCATCAGCACCACTACCGGACGGTTCAACTGTACCCACCCAACTCCGGTGTCGATGCCATCTCCTCCACCGTCACTTTCATTCCTATCACCCCTACCAATTTTTCTTCCTCAAATCTTCAAGTTTTGGTACCATTGAAGAAATCTTCGAGTATCGAAGGCGACGTTAAGACAAGCAGTGATTGGGTTATGGAGAGTATGAATAAATAGACTGATTTGTGAAATGTCCAATTTGATTCTTTAAGAATATTTCACGGGCTCGTTAACTTATTTTTATTGTGTTGCATAGCATAATTTTTTGAGTTTTAGAGATGTTAGAGCATTTACTAATTTTTACTAGAGGATATTTAATCCTCTGGACTTGCGAAGAGCTTGGAAATGCTCTTAGAGATTCTCCCATTGCCACGCTGATTAGATCCTGCCTTTTGGAGGAATGATCGGTGTAGCATCATACAATTATGATGCAACCCATGCTTCTTACACCTTTAAATGGACATTTCACAATGAGCTTGGGCTTGTAATTGTTGCTGTGTATCAAATTTGGGATTTGAAAATTTGGGGAAAAATTTGTTGAATGATGGGAATGAAGTTGGTGGTGGAAGAGATGGCAGTGGCGTTGGGTGAGTGCGGTTGAGCCCTCCAATAGTGGTGGCGATAGTTTTGGGTGGAGATGGGTATGCGTAGGGTGGATGGAGAAGAAGAAAGTGGAAATAAGTTTTAATTTTAATTATAAAAAAAATGTAAAGTTACTATTTTTACCTTTTAAAATTAATCAAAATTATTGTCAATGTCAATTATCTGGTCAACTAACGGTCAAACTAACAGAAATCATCCATTTGAACCCCGTGTGCTAATTTTTAAAAGGTTTGGTACCGTGAGTGATACAAATGAAATGTTTGAGTAAAGTTTGCGACTAAATGGAATGTTTGATACCGCTGCTGTAATTATCCCTAATTTTTAAAACATAACTTTATCATTTTTTGTGACTAAACACGATAACAAAATTATTTTATTATCTAGTATATATAAATTATAAAAAAATTGGCTTGTTCTTTCTGAATTATTTTTCGACATCATCGAAAATGAGCTCCATCTGATTTCAAATAAAGCAAATCACATTAGACATATTATAAGAAAATTGGATGATGCTCATCCTTATTAAATTATTGTATACAAACAAGTTAGTATGAGCAGTGTTTTCAAAATTATATAGTTGTTTACTTAAATATCTTTACAAAAATTTATGAAACGCTTTCTTTTATTTCGAAGCTACACCCTTTTCAAATTAAGATTATCTCGACAAATAAGAAAATGAAAGAAGAACGTTTAGTTTAAAGATTGGTATCACCCCTTCACTACCTTCCCCCTCAAAAAAATAAAAATAAAATTAAAAATATATAAAATATAGTATACAAGGGTAAAATTGGAAAGTCCACATTTATAATTTACTTTTAGACGGGAGTTTTTGTAAGTTTTGAAAAAGTACGAGGGTGTCTTGTGTAATTGTCTCTTATTAATAACAATTTATAGAGAAGCCTTCTGCCATTTGAGTTGTAAGTCAATCGTTGGTTGCGAGAGCTGACCAAATTCAGAAATACTCAGAACCAGATTTTTCAGGTTTGAGAGGTTTACGGTAAATTTCAGTTGCAATCGTCAGTGATTGGGGAATGGTATTGATACAAGAAGGGAAAGAGGAACCAGAAGGGATTAAACGACGGGAGAAGAAGGGGATGCGACTGGGCAAATACGAATTGGGAAGGACTCTTGGGGAAGGAAATTTTGGAAAAGTTAAGTACGCAAAAAACGTGGATTCAGGCCAGCCATTCGCCATTAAGATCTTGGAGAAGGATAGAATTATTGACCTCAAGATCACGGACCAGGTCATTCCTTCTTGATCACACAATTTTGCCTTTGATTAACTCGGAAAGATAGATGAATTGTTTTTTTTTCGTTGAATGCATGAAACAATGTTAGTTGATCGTCATAATTGATTATTATATTTCAATTTGATGTTTGAACAACTAGGAATAGGATGGTTGTTTCTGAGAAGATCTGAATTGGAACATATTATTTTAATTTTGTCTGTTATTGAACTTTCTGTCTTCTGAATCGAGTTTTTGGTATAATTCATTCGAAATATGATTTTTAGTCTGAAAAAGGAACTGACGACGTGGAATTTTTTATTCAATCGTGCAGATTAAGAGAGAAATTGGAACCTTGAAACTTATCAAGCATCCAAATGTTGTCAGATTACTTGAGGTATGTGCATAAGCAATCAATTTCGAAAGAACTGAAAGTTATTATTTCTGTTTTCCTTTTTTTTTTTTTTTTTTTCTCTCTCTCTTCTCGACATACTTTTTTGGAATATTTTCAGATCTTATCATTCACGAAAGGAATAAAAATGATGTTCTACCTTTTTGCTTTATGGATTCCTTGCATTTTCAGCCCTGTTTGAGCCACGTTAAAATTTTCATTTCCATTCTTTTACTCATTTTCACCCATGCATTCTTCAATAAAATAATATTTTTCACTACATCAATAACTTTTTCTTCTTTTTCGACCACACATTCTCCATCAATCTCCTATTTCAAAATACATTCTTTCAAAATAATGTGGCTCAAACACACCCTCAAAGAATTCTTCCTACTTTTTCCTCGTATTATTTTGTTGGAATCTATTCAATATCCAATAGAATCCTGATCCTTTTGAGAGGTTGAGTGCAGAAGTCTTTGAGTTTAAGCAACCCAAAACATTCGCTTTTTTTGTCTTTCGAGTTCAAATCGTGGGATGCGACCGAGAGCCATAAGTGATAAAATGGGTCGTTATAATTTATGCCCTTATCTGTAGTTATATCATATTATGCACGTGGTTGGTGGTCCATCAATAATTCAAGATTGAACAATTCTGGTTTCAAACACAGGGTCCTGATTTGTCATCTTGTGTTACAGTCTACAAAATTGCTAGACGAGTTTGAAAGACATGTGATGACATTAAATCACAATACCTGAATTGACATTACAGTGGCTTATCATCATATACGCTTTATGTATCAAAAGATAACTTGTAGTGTAGTGGCTTTCATACTACCTACACCAGAAAATAATCTCTCTCATAGAGTTGATTCACTTGTTGAAATTTTCCCTTCTTTGTCCCCTTTTTTCCATAGAGCTGCAGGACCGTGAGTATTTGAGTGGTAGAATGTATGTGTGATCTGATAGACTGATACGCAGAGTTTACTTGCCTAATTAACAAAGTATAAAGCACCTAGCTTAGGGATGTTATTTCCTTGCCAAATCAAAAGCTGGGGAGGAAAATATTCCTCCCTTCTCTGTGAAATCTACCACATCAAATACACAACCATGTTGCTTGCAGCCTCCAAAGGAATTTTTGTTTGGCTTTTAAGTCAAGTTAGCAATGTTATTGGGTTATATCTTATAATGATCATTTCTAATTTTAAGTTGAAAAATATTCTGATTAATTTTGTTTAGTCAGTTTTAGTATGAATCAATGTCTTCTCTAAACCTGTATTGACTTTGTTAAACAAAAAAAGTCCAATAAAGAAGTTTATTTTAAAATAGAGAAGAACTTTGCAGGCAGTAATCAGTTTATCATTGTAATATGAACTACAAATCGACCAAACGTGATAAATAATTTCACTAACGATGTCAATGCTTTTATCTTTTATATGGCGTGGATTCAATTGTGTTTCTTCTTATTAATGGACAACCAGGTTTTAGCAAGCAAAACCAAGATATACATGGTCCTTGAATACGTGAATGGTGGAGAATTGTTTGACCGGATTGTAAGTAACTTTTGCAATTGCAACATATACGATGCAGCCGAACATACTTGCATGAAAAATGATCTTGAATTTGAATTTTGAAGTTTAATGTTGCTTAATGGTAATGGTTTGCAGTCATCTAAGGGAAAACTCTCGGAGGCTGAGGGCAGGAAGTTCTTCCAGCAGTTAGTTGATGGTGTTAGTTACTGCCACAATAGAGGCGTTTTTCATAGAGATCTCAAGGTAATAAAATATTTTAAAATATGTTTTGAAATATAAAACATAGGAGAGAACCCTGAGGGGTTGCTCAATTGGTCAGGCCTTGGGTTTGCTCCCCAATGGTCACCAGTTCGAGGATCTATTGTGGATGTTCCTGTGGGAAAGCATCCCTGTGCCCAAAAGGATGGGCGAGTTCCCCTTAGGGCCACCGAGGTGAGTACCTGGCCGTAAACTTCAGGGCCCCGTGGAATTAGTCGATGTGCGCTCAAACTGGCCCAGACATCCACGGTTATCAAAAAAAAAAAAAAAACATAGGAGAGAGGGGACAACTGGGCAGATATTTAAGTATCTTGGCATTGTACATACGTTCACATAAAACTTTCATTTTTCGTTGCCTGACTTATTTTCTTCTGAAATGCAGCTGGAGAATGTTCTAATTGATGCCAACGGAAACATAAAGATAACAGATTTTGGCCTCAGTGCATTACCACAACATTTTAGGGTATCATGGCAAAAAATCCAACTCTTCTTGCATAATTCTTCTCCAATCACTTAATTATTTCTGTCAAAATGTAGGATGATGGATTGCTGCATACAACTTGCGGAAGTCCAAACTACGTTGCACCTGAAATTCTTTCTAACAGGGGATACAATGGTGCCACCTCGGATACCTGGTCATGTGGTGTTATCTTATATGTAATTTTGACAGGGTACCTACCTTTCGATGATCGAAATCTGGCAGTACTCTATCAGAAGGTAGTCCCTTATATTCGTGGCATGGTGAATTTCTTTTTCTTTACTTATGAGGAGTCTTTAATATGTAATCTTCTATTTGCATATCAGATTTTTAAGGGGGATGCTCAGATACCCAAATGGCTGTCCCCAGGAGCTCGGAACCTAATAAAGAGGATTTTGGATCCCAATCCTCGTACTCGGATGACAATGACTCAGATAAAAGAAAATGACTGGTTCAAACAAGATTATGTTCCTGTACAACCCATTGAAGAAGATGAAGAAGAAAATGCATACTCGGATGATGAAGTATCATCAATTCACGAGCCAGTAAGAACTTATCTTTTACTACTGTCCTTCATTCGCTTTAATTCTTTAATTTTGTATTAAATTGATAAGTTCTATCTATTACATAGCCATCAGACGCAGAGAAAGATCCAGAATCACCCACCCTCATCAATGCCTTTCAGCTGATTGGAATGTCCTCGTGTCTAGATCTATCTGGCTTCTTCGAGAAAGAGGTAGGAGTGTATTTACAAAAATCAAATTGATTACATCTATCTTTGAATAAGATATACATTCTTACAGAAATGACAAAATGGAATTCGTAAATTAAAAATGATTGTGTTTACTTCAGGATGTTTCTGAGAGGAAAATAAGATTCACGTCGAATCATTCCCAACGAGAATTACTTGAGAAGATAGAAGATTCAGTAACTCAAATGGGATTTCAAGTCCAAAAGAAAAATGGAAAGGTTAGTATTATCTCCACCAACTTTTTCCCTTAGAAAATCAGATACTGTAAAAATTGAATGCCAGCAATTTTATCAGTAGAGTGGTGGAAATTGAGGATCTCCATTTGTGATAGTAATTTCTAGGAGATGTTTTCCTGTAGATTTTGCTAATTATATAGAGTTGTTGTCAATTTGTATAGTTGAAAGTAATCCAAGAGCATGAAGGACAGAAAAGCCCTGGTAGTCTGTCTATAGCAGCAGAGGTAAGTATTATTCGCAGTGATGATGCTTTAGCACGACATTATTGTTCTAAATTTCATTCTATAACAATAATTTTCTTCTTATGGCAGGTATTCGAGATAAACCCATCTTTGCATGTAGTTGAGTTGCGAAAATTGTATGGTGATCCTATATCATACAGACAGGTAGTCCTCGATTAATCATCTCTATTCCAACTTTTGACGGCCTATATAATTTTTTGACGGTTTGGGGTATCTGGTGGTATATGCAGCTCTGTGAAAAGCTATCTAGTGATTTGGGTGTACCACGAAGCCAGGAGCTTCTAGCCACAGATCTATGACAACTGTATATAGAAATCAGTTTATGCAATTCTCTATGATAAAATGTCTAGGAAAATTCATCATTCGAAGTACATAACTGCCATTTATGCTATTTTTTCTGTCCAATGGTTTGAATAACTTAGTCGTTTCCCCCTTATTGAGCTGCCCGGCCGAGAAACCAGAATTCCGGGAGTCATGTTAGGGTGGTAAACATCAGTTGATGGAAGCGTTGGATAGAAATAGACATTTGGTTTGTAAAAGTCGATCATCATATTATTTAAATAAGCTTTTCAGCTTAAATTAGATTCAGTTTATTTGCTGATGTCTGTGATACATCATATACATGCAATCTTGTATATATGTTTAATCAGAAAGATTTTGAACTGCTGCATTTATTTTCTTCTGGAGTTGCACTCGATAAAGAAGTTTACTTTATACACGATTACGAGAATCGACACTTCACTATATTACCTAAGACGTGGCTACAATCTTAACTGATATAACATTTAAATACTCGTGACTCCATTCCCTAGAGATGTTTGACTAGCGTCTCATATCTCGATTTTTCAAAAAAAGTTATTAAAAAAAAATCAATTATGTCAAAGTTATTTAAGACATTTTATAAAAGAGGTAAATTAAAATTAGATTTTTAGTAAAAGTTAATGAAACGTGTAATTGAAAAGTTGTGATTCAATGAAATGTGTGATTAAAATTAATTGTTGATTTAAAATTGAAATTAGATTTTAATTTTATACAAAATAAGGACATAATAACAAACCTCTAATAGTAACAATTCAAAAATAATACAATTTTCAATATTGTTTTCATTTTTTTTCGAAATAGGAAATAGAATGAGAGGTGCTAAAGCTTTTTATCAAGAGTATGGACATCCCGTATAATAGCACTCAATAAAGATTTAGAGGGTGTTTTGTGTAGATTAAAATCAGATTTTAAGTAGAATGTGATAGAAGTTTCTGAAATGTGTGGTTGAAAAGATGTGAGACCCATGAAAGATGTTGTTGATATTGATTGTTTGACTTTGATTTAGATTAAAATCAGATTTTAATCCGACTCAAACATGTCCTTACTAATAAATTCAAGATGAAATGAACGAAGAAAGGCGCGAAAGAAAAACCTATGGATTGCCGAAGTAGGTAAGCAATAGTTTGAATTTATTTATAATTTAAATAATATATCTTTAAAAGCAGGTAACTTCTAATTTTTATTTATTTATATAAATAATATAACTTTCTGTTTGTCTACCATTATTTTAAATTTTTTTTTTCTCTCAAATTCATTTTTAAATATACATTTTCGCAATAAATTTTTTGCATGTAAATTTAATTATTTTTCTTTTATTTTTACTTTGTAATTATATAAAATTTACTATTCAAAAACTAATTGAATAATGCTAGATAAACGAGTTGGTAAAAGTAAATTTATTACTTAAGTAAGAAAAACATTTTTTAAAATATTGAAACCCTGCTGTAAACCCTAAACCCCATTCTTTCTCCAAGCAACACGCACGCAGAAACAAGATCTCCATTATGAAAAACACAGAAAGATAGTGTTCCCCATTCCTATTTCTCATCGATTCGATTTGTGATAAGTATGTTGGCCGTGTCCAGAGGCCTCATTAATCGTATCTCACATTCGCCTGCAGCTGTAACAGTTGCAAATTTCTCAAGGATCCAGTTAAGAACGCTCATTGCGGAGCCTTCAGTGAACGAGGGCAATGATTCGCGAATAATCAAAGCAGAGCCCAGTGTAATGGCACCCAGTTCGAGGCGAACGGGTGTAATCGCAGTGAAATGTGGAATGACGGCGTTGTGGGACAAGTGGGGCGCCAGAATTCCCATCAGCATTCTCTGGTTAGATGATAATATTGTCTCACAAGTCAAAATTCCAGAAAAGGAAGGCATTTTTGCTCTGCAGGTTCTTATATTACTGATCCTTTATAACCTCTATTACTTCTATTTTCCAGTTTATTTGTTTTGTCTTACTTTATATTTATTGTTTCTTGAATTAAGCTTTTTTATATGTAATTTGTTAGTTTGTTCCAACTTTGTATATCTTTCGTTACTGGTTTTTAGTTAATCTTGTTACGGTATTGTAACCCTTCGAATTAAAATTTGTTGGGGATGGTTTAATGGGTTTATTATGTCTCGTCGTTACCACAGGTTTTAAGGTTTAGGGCCTTGCAATCTGAATCAGTTGTTGTTGGGGCAAATTAGAATGAAATTTTCACTCACCTCAACTCTGAAGTCTCAACACAGTAGAGAATGCATTTCAATTCCAGTCAACTAACTCAATTCTGCATATTCTATATTTATAAAGATGTTTAAAAAAAAACACGTGCCAGGGTGGGGAGTTTGGCTGGCTCTACCTGTAGATTAATAACTCGTTGTACAAATGGAAAACAAACGCGATCTAATTCCTCGTGAACAAGTAGGAAGAAGAAAAATCTAGGAAAATTAAATGTGGTGGTACTACCTCCATTACACAACCAATAATTGAGTAAAGTGCTAGAAAATAAATTAATACTATTACTTCTTAAATGGGTTTAAATTTATGGTGGTAACCAGGTTGGATGCGGACAAAAGAAGGAGAAGCATTTGACAAAGCCTGAAGTTGGTCATTTTAGAGCTCAGGGAGTGCCCATGAAGAGGAAGCTGAGGGAGTTCCCAGTAACAGAGGATGCCCTTCTTCCAGTTGGTACGTGCATTGGTGTCCGTCATTTCGTTCCGGGGCAATATGTGGATGTCACTGGGATAACTAAAGGAAAAGGTTTTCAGGTGACATTCACTTCCTTGTCCTTTCGCCTAGTTTTTGCTTTCTTTTTACTAAGGATACCCGTTTTTTATTAATGTGGACTTCATTGAATTATCAACAAATGAAGTGTCTCATGCAATCCTTCGTCAACTGATAAATAAAATGTATACCAAAGGATCCATAATTTTAGAGACGACCTAAGATTTAAAATATCGCTGAAATGAAAAAGGATGTCGTTACTTGTAGATCTTACTATGTTGATTGTCTCTGTTTATGTTTGGATGCCTTCAGCACCATGGGGGTAGGGTGGACATTGAAGAATTGAATTTAATTGCTTTTCCACCAAAATGCAGACTTATGGGTATATACCCCATCAATACAGAATAAGAGTCTAATGATCAATCGCTTTTCCATCAGAAAAGAACAAACTATGCAATTCTTGCAATACCATATGAAAGCATTCACATTGACATACAAGTAATTAAGTCCCTTTTCGTTTTGACGATGCACTTGCAGTCTCAAATCATTTCTAAAATTATGCACAGTCCAGTAATACTGAACACAGACGAGACAACCAACCACTTTTTCTACCCCATACACACCCACAAACAAACACACAGCCGGGAAGAGAATGAATGATGAAGAAAAGAAGAAAACTGGAGAAACAGGTGGTGCATCAGTAAGGTCTTCTGCTTTTGATTCCGAATGTTCTTTCGTGCATTTTGTAAGTTTGTGAGAACATAAACTGTCACACGCCCATACCTGACATAACATATCCTTGTACAAGTTAAAAAAGTGTCTAGTATGTTTTTATGTTTCTTGGTACCTGTATAGGAATTATACAAAAGAATCCATGTTCATCACTTATGGAAGCCAGCTCTCAAGTACCTTTGAGTTGTATCATATGACAATGTTTTCATGTTCTTCTGTTTGCAGGGTGGAATGAAAAGATGGGGCTTTAAAGGTATGCCTGCATCTCATGGTGCCTCCTTATCACACAGAAGTATTGGTTCCACCGGTCAGAGAGATGCTCCTGGAAAGGTGTGCAACAGTCCTTATACTGATGAAGTTCATTTTGTTTTTCATAAAATCTGATGTGTAGTTTCTCTTCCACTTGTAACCCTTTAGATCTTTTCTAAAGGTTAGATCTTTTCTAAAGGTGATACTGAATTTCCATTTAATTTCCGCCGCTCATTTTCCCTTAGAGTTTCATTCAGACCATTCAATTCATAGATGTAGATCTCTAACCTATGAAAGAAGGTAAGCAGTGCATGGTAATTTGCCAGGAGATTTGTTGATATAAAAACTTCTGCAGATTTAGTTTTCTAAAATCTTGAACAATCTGACTAAATCCAAGGATGGAAATAATGTCTCCTACTTAAGAATTGAAAAGGTAACGGTCTTCCATTCTCTCAATGATTTGTTTAGTTAAATATTTTGGGAAAAAATGAAAATCGAAAAGATATTATTGTGTGATATTGAAGATGGATACGACTAGTTTTCTCTTAATTTATGTCAATTTTTATTAATCTTTTGTTATCGTCTTCTATTGACATTTTTACCTTCAATCTTGATGTGAATCCTCATTCAAAATAATTAACGATTTGTTGATTTTTTTCAAGTATTTCAGTTTTAGATAATTCACTCTTCTATTAAAAGAGGCAATCCTTCGTTTACTGTTAATTTAGGATGTATTTTCCTTTTCCATTTTATTCCTCGGCTGTAGAAAAATGACGAGATGTCCCTCTTCTATAATATGAATTTCCATAACTCAACAAAAATGGTAATATAGACTTTTTCCTTATCCACNGTTGAGCTATAAAAATAGCTGCAACCAAACATGGGTAATCCAAGGAACCAATGTGCCCTGCAATGTCGGTTTCGAGATTTATTTTTGTTTCTATTTTTTATGGTTTTGATGTTCTCTAGTAATCATTTATTGTGATCAACAATCATGGAGACTCCTAGTGACTTGATATTGCAATTGGCTCTTTGAATAGGTATTTAAAGGTAAAAAGATGCCCGGACACATGGGTGTTGAGCAAAGAACAGTTAAAAATGTTTGGGTTTACAAAATTGACCCTGCAAGGAACTTGATGTGGGTGAAAGGCCAAGTACGTTTTTCTTGCTCTTCTCCTTTCTACTTGTATGCATGCTTAGATTCTTCCTGAATTCAGAATGACTTATTTGCTTATCTGACTACTACTGTCCTTGCGTAAAGAAACATGTTTCACTATGTTGAATTGGCTCAATTTTTCCACAGTAGAAGTATAACTTAGTAAAAGGACCCAAGTTTATTATAAAAAATTGACATTATGTGGGCCAATAGGCAATGTATTCAATAAGCGTTGGCATAAAATGATAGTCATTTGTGCTGTATATTGGCATCTTAAGAAAATGTCCTCCATCGACTTATCTATTAATATTTTATGTCACTCTTGGTCCTCCAAGGGGGAGAATTTCTCTTTTCTTGAGCCCTTATTAATTGTATTGCCCCTTTCTGAACCGCTGCTACCTTTTCAGGTTCCAGGGGCCACGGGAAATTTTGTATTCATAAAAGATGCTGTGTACAAGAAACCAGATATATCACTGCTTCCATTTCCAACCTTTTTTGCACCCGAAGATGAAGACCCTACGAAGTTGGAACCTTTGCTAGCTGATCTAGGCGATACTGATCCGTTCATGGCTGCAGATTGATCAGAGGGACTGTTATGCCATTTGTATTGTTTTTTTTCTCTTTTTCTTGATAAATGGTGTTGGAGTTGTCAGTTTAGTGGTCTGAATTTTTGATGAATGGTGGGGGCTGCTTACAAATTTAGCAAGCCTTAGCTGCATTATGATTTTTCTTTTTCAAGTTATATTATAGTAGATTAGGAGGTAAGGTGCATAGAATGCAGTGCTGTTTTACTAGAACTGCGTTTAAAATTGTTTCAATAAATGTGTACCTTGGTTTACTTGTTTTCATTTAACTCCTTTTACCTAGGTTAGGAGGCTAGGCTGTAAATTTTTGAATTATGCTGGTTGTACAGAGGCAGTGCCCAGAAGCAGCGACAAAAGATGATTTGGAGGGAAATGATTGAAAAAGTCGTCCATATTTTAATCTGACAAATGATAAAGAGCCATATGATATTATGTAAATTTTTATGTCAACCTTAACGTGCATATGGTAAGATCCTAAATTTTTACACGAAATTTGGTCGTGTATACAAATGTGTTCGTCCATTTGTATGTCAACTCATCTAATGTTGCACTAAAGGTCATTGGATTTTTACCATTCATGCAAATCTCATTGGATTTTTACCATACATGCAAATCGGTCCAATGAGCTTCAGTTCGGTTTAATCTAGCAACTGTACTTTAATTTACGAGAAATCAGGTCATTCCATTTGAGGTCCATAAGTGAGCCTACTAGGGTTAACCGATTTAGGATGGTTGATTTAGTGGTTGAATCGATTTAGTTGAAAAATATTAAACATGAACAAAGATCATAATTAGGCAACATTGCATCTTCTTTTGTGAAGGACGCGTCCTTTTAGCTCATCTTTGTTGCTAATTCTATTTTCAAGGCAGTAATCATCCACAATAAATCTAATGTAACACTACTAGATTGATGATGCACTTTGCTCTAATGTAACGGGACAAACATTCATATCGACCAACTTATAATGCAAAACGATATTCCAATATTGCACAATCATTTATAGGTGAAAAAAAAATTTAAAAATTAATGAACATAAACATCAAATACCTCAATTTTTTACATAAAAAAAAAATAAATAAATAAATCATGACTTGGCACATTGATTTTACGATTGATGGGAAATTCATATCCATTTCCGTTGATTACAATGGGGAAGAAACCCTGCAATTTCTCCATTCTTTTCACCAAAAAGAGTGATTTGAGTATATTAGTGTTGATCATACTAAATTGAAGTTCAATGACTTAGTTGCACAATGGTAAATGCTCAATTATATAAATGCAACTATGGTGAAAGTTCAGTGACCTTTCGTGCAAATTATAGATGAGCTCTCGTAGGAAAAATTTTCGACACGTTGGCACATCATTAATTATGACGATCATCTGCAAGATCATTAACTGAATTCAGCAAAATGACTTGATTCTTCGTAAATTAATGTATAATAGCCAATTGCATAAACTTGCATGTGTTAAGCATATGCGCGTTTCTTCTGAGTCAGAATCAAACTCTTATTTTGACAAAATACGGGATGTTGTACCGAAATAGAATTCTGAGTCTATTCCATTTAAGATTAAGATCTGAGCAGAAATTTTTTCCAGATAAGTAGGCCGAGTGGTTATATATTAGGATGGTAATTGATTGCTTGGTCGAACAGCTCACTACGGAAGCAAATGTGTTCATAGAATCTGAGGTTGAGACCCTATTCTGATTACTAAAATTAGTGTAGCGCACAGAGTTGGGTGACCTAGTGATATCAATAGGTGCCTACCCCGGAAAAAAAAATTCAACTCTGTGTCGCCTTCTCTCAAGATTCTGAGTTTTTGCCCTTAAAGTTCATACCAAATCTACAAATCCCCAATGCAAAGGCTGCAAAAGTGATGGCTATTACTAAGAATAGGGACTGCCGGGTTTGTGGGTCAGAGGATCCGATAACCCTGCACAACATCTGGTACCGGGGCATGTACGGCCAGCTATGCACGGCGTGCGTTCTAGCCCATCACGCGGCATCCTTTTGCCCCATCTGCTTCGATGTCTACGAGGAAACCAAGCTCCCTCCTCCACACCTTCGCGTCATGTGCCTCCGCTGTCCCGCCGTAGCCCACATCTCATGCGTCTACTCCCTCCCTTCTTCTTCATCCTCCTCCTCGACTCGCTATCACTGCCCTCAATGCTCCATTCCCAATTTCACCTTTTTCAATTTGATTGGCAGTGCTGTTCAAAATGGTAATGTGATTACTGAGGATTTGGCCAAACAATTAGTGGCCGCGGCAAAAATTGCTTCAATGTCGTTGCATAAAGCTGCGGCAATTGCGAGAGAGAACGCGGAGAAGAGAGCGAAGGAGGCCGTGGTGGCTAGAAAGAGAGCTATAGAGGCACTGGACAAGGTCTCCTTTTTGATTCTCAAAGAGGCCGAGGAGGATTCCAGATCGTCATCCAACTTATAAAGTAATGGCGGTAGGGTTTCTAGAGATTTTCGAGCTAGATGTTTTCATTTCTTCCTTTTTATCAGATGAACTTTTAATAGTAACTGCAGCTCTTTTTCTACTGTTTGTTGTGTGAATTTTTAATCTCTTTGCTGTGAGGTTTACTTTTTGAATCAGATACAATGAATTCCAAATTGCTGTGCTTAATATGCTGGTTTATGCAACTATATAATGGAAGAATTGGCATTCTGCTGTGTTCTTTATGGATTAAGAAAATTTGTTTGTTTCACTTGTGATTTCAATCACCTACATGCCAATATATTGTTTTAGACTTTTATGTTTTAGTGGGAAGGTGAAACAATTTGCGAACTTTAAATCTTAACTATGGCAAATACCTCTTAGAATCCATGTTATATCATTAGAAAATCATATTTCTGCAGTAAATTTGTTTTTAAGGTAAATAATGTCAGTTAGGACCACTTTGTTCTTGTTTTTATTTATTTAGAGTTTGCGCCAATTGTTTCTCACAAGGGTTATTGGTGTTAAAGAAGTACATAGCTAAATAGGAGAAAATATGGATACTGTAGTCGGGGAAATCAGTTTGCCCGATGCTAGAAAATATGGAAAATTTGTCGTTTTTAACATTTTTCCTCCATAACTATACCTTTTCAGCAAAGATGGAGATCTTTAGATTAAATTATTAATCAAAATCTTATTTAGATGATAAATTAAAGACAATAAACTATGGATTTATCCATACCTGTCAAAAACAAGTTTAGGGTTAACAACTGATATTTTCGGATATTTAGATTGTATAATTTTTCTAAGATTAGAGAATTGCTGCTTTTGGTCTACTGTTGTTTAATAAGGAAGATGCATTAACCTATGAAATCCCAGAAATAGCATTTGATATATGTTTACAAAGTACAACATTTTCTCTCAGAAATTTGGCCACGTTCTTGGAAATATATTGATACTGTTAGCTGAAATAACGAACTATAGTGGGATCATTTGACATCTGATCCAGAACGATAATGCCTATGAGCATCAGAGGGAAAATAATTTAAATTGGGCTCGGTCAGATTTGCTGCAGCACGGACAGAACCCTGCCTCCCAATCCCGACCCATTCATATCTCTGCCAGTATGCTCACTGCGGAATGGATATGAAGCTGTTTCTGTTATTTGCAAAGGTTCCAGGTTTTCACATATTTGGTGAACAAATTTTAACTTCTTGTTGTCAGTCCGATAGTGTTTTTTTTTGTCGTAACTGATAAAGATTGTTCTTTTTTCTTTTTTTGTAAATATTCACGTGGTGAAAGTTTTTGAGAATGTTTGGGTAAGCATAAAGTTACTTTCAAGCATAAAATATGCTGCTCCTTTAATTATTATTAGTTTATGCAAGTCATAAATCCTTTCTTTCTTCCTGTCTCAGATCCTGCGACTGTCATCTCTGTTTAGTATGTATTCTCTATGTTTCCATTAGTTAAAACGTTTCTTTTCTTTCGTCAGAAAAATATGATTGGGACGAGTGCTTTCGATACCTAATGTCTGATAGATAGACAGACAGGTGCAGTCCTTCATTTAGGCACGTATGTATGTTACTGATATAATGCAACTTCTAGTTTGGGGGGAGAGCATGATTTTATATTCACCATATTAGTAGTTTATGCAAGTTATTATATAGCATGTCAAACTCTTTCTGATTTGGTGGTTTTTATTCTTCTTGTCCTATCATTTACTTTTTCCTTCGTCTCAATATTGAATCCCGGAATTTGAATATTTTATATAAAAAACAGACTTCTGTTGATAGAAATTAATTATAAACAGCTTGCAGTTTTCACAGTATTGTGCAGTAAAGTATTGTATTCAATTTGGTTCTTAAACTGCATTGTATCCCATCTTGTTTTCCCTGAAAATTTCTTCGACTGCTCATTTGATTGGCTTATCTGAAAATAGTTGCGCATTACCTATTCTTGTGCTGCATTTGACGCGGTGAAAGATTGTAGAAAATGAATAAAGGGTTTCTGAAGCATTGCTTTCATGGTTAAAATTTCCTTTCCTCTAATATTTTTTCTATCTGTTGTTTAGCAAAGGATGCATTCTGGGATGGTATTTACCACCCGACCCGTGGCAAATCTTCAACTTGTAAGCCTTAAGGGCTCAAAGTGGATCAAATGCCATGTATTTTAATGGATTAAAAGACACTTTTCTTTTCATTGCATCGGTTGTTCTATACATGAATTCAGATGTCACTTGATGTGGAGACTAATATCTCTTTGTAAATTATTATAATGTCTGGCAATCATTCTCTACTTATATTGTGATCTCTGTCAAGATTATTATTTTCATACATTTGATTACATATTCTGTACTATTAGGAGCCCGTTTGGGTGAGATTAAAATTCAATTAAAATTGAAAATATAACCATTATTGGGTCCTGTTGGGGATTGAACCAATACAAAGCAACAAGCAGCGAAAATAATTATACTTCAATCCCTCAATGTGCAGAATATAAAATGACATGAATAATAATCAGCCCAACAACTCACACACACTAGCAAGAATATAAATTGAA
>CAIGRF010017497.1:33739-48101 GCA_903798235.1 Fraxinus ornus
ATTTTATAGGATTTCTGATGAAATTGCAATTTGCAATAGGATTCTAAATTTAAATAGAATAGATTAATGCAATAGAATTGTACATTTGTATGGATGGTTGATGTTAAAATTTTATTTCAGGCTCGTGAGTTTTGACGGTGGAATTCTTAAATATTAGTCTGGAGCTCTAAAGAGAAATATGAAACGAAATGAAATTGTTTTAACTCAAAGTCAGGGAATATTGACAAGTACTTTAAAAGAAACAATATGAATGTGTTGAATAAGGATGGACTAGTGATTCAATGAAATAGATGATACAATAAGTTGCATAATACTCCATTTTAAGTTTTACATAATACATTGTTGGATTTTGTATTTACGTTGATTTTGGGGGCCGAATTTATGGAGTTCGCCTCGAGCCCCAAAAATCACAGGACCGGCCCTGGTGAAAGATTGTAGAAAATGAATAAAGGGTTTCTGAAGCATTGCTTTCATGGTTAAAATTTCCTTTCCTCTAATATTTTTTCTATCTGTTGTTTGAGCAAAGGATGCATTCTGGGATGGTATTTACCACCCGACCCGTGGCAAATCTTCAACTTGTGAGCCTTAAGGGCTCAAAGTGGATCAAATGCCATGTATTTCAATGGATTAAAAGACACTTTTCTTTTCATTGCATCGGTTGTTCTATACATGAATTCAGATGTCACTTGATGTGGAGACTAATATCTCTTTGTAAATTATTATAATGTCTGGCAATCATTCTCTACTTATATTGTGATCTCTGTCAAGATTATTATTTTCATACATTTGATTACATATTCTGTACTATTAGAATAAGATTAGTGTGCTTACTCCGAGTCAATTACTTGAGGTGAGAGAAAAATACCTTCTCAACTGGGTTAGGTGAGGGTCTATCGAATGGATTGGTGCCTAGTTGTCAGGATGATTATATGGATAAGACGCTTGCTTTTTACGTAATTTTAGAGGGTGTTTGATGGAGATTAAAATTAAATTTTTAATTGATTGTGATAGAAGTTTTTGAAATGTGTGGCTGAAAATATGTGAAATTCATGAAAGATGTGATTAATATTGATTGTTTGACTTTTATCTAGATTAAAATCAGATTTTAATCATGCACAAACATGCCCTTAATGAGTCCCACCAGATTTAATGTCCTTCGGTACATTTTTTACATTTTAACATACCACACCTTCTTAACAAACGAGATGATTATATGGATAAGACGCTTGCTTTCACATCATTTTAACGAGTCCCACCAGATTTAATGTGCTTCGGTACATTTTTTCATTGAAAACACATGGGTAGCTGTGATCAATCTGATGTACCTGGCCAGTCACGGCCTGCATAATTTACTAGCAATGGCAATTCAACCTCCTCACAGCCTTTCCCAAATCCCACTCTCTGTTGCCCAACAATGACAATGCCATCCATATATCAATTAATTCTGAGTAGTTGTGCACCCGTGCAATGAGTAGATAAAAGTGTGACATTAAACTCTAAATAGTAACTTGTAACAAAAGACAAAAATAATAAATTGTCTGGGTATAAGATGTGACCCAATTATTGACTCGACTAGAATTTCGGTTTGGCAAGTCAATGTTTAAATTGACAAGTCAGAACCGATGGGTCATTGCTAGTTGTAAATTTAAATAAAAAAATTTATCATAAAGAAAATGTTGAAAAAGAAATGAACTTTTAACTCTTAAGATGATATCATAAAATAGAAATGTTAACTAGATAATTTTATTTTTTCCTTTTTTTTTTTATTTGGATAATTTGTATAATTAGTACCCAACCTTTAGAATCTCTAAAAAAAATCATCCTAATCTTTATAATCAAACTTTTCAACACACATCCAAGATATATTCGACAATAACCTAATCTTTTCATATGTAAAAGTTTTATTCATTTTTAATTATACTAGCTTTTTGTTTACTTTAAGTGTTAATCTCTCTGTCAGTTACTGTTATAATGTCAGTCGCAAACAAACGTAACACCATCGACCATTGTTAGGGCTCTCAAAGTCAAAAATCCTAGACCTAGATATCCTAAGTTCGAACCATAACCTTAATACTTTCAAAAAACCCAGTTCGAAGGTGTCAAACATATCGAGTTGCTACTCGGTTCTCTCAAGGTTTATTGTAAACCGGTACATTGTACCTACCCGAACCAAATTGAGGTTAAATAATTGGTCGTGGGCCCTTAATTTATGTACTATGTTTTTATTGATGTTTGTCCGCAGGAATATATACCTCCCCATGTGCAATATGTAATGCAAATCACTGTTATGTTCCGTGTAGTGTTTGTTCACGTCGTGATGGACCCATCCACTCACTTTCTTTCTTCTTGATATTCTACTTTTGGACCTTGCTACACGAACAGAGCCACATGTGTCCTGTTTGAACAGTGGAGCCAAGTGGCGCCCTCTATTGGTGGGAGACGCCACTTGACTCCACTGTTCTTCGAGTAGTATAATTCTTCTACTTTATCAAGTAACATCGAGCCTCTGTTTGGTATATATTAAAATTTTCATTTTCATTCTTCTACTCATTTTTAACCGTACATTATTCAATAAAATAATATTTTTCATCACATCAATAACTTTTCATTCTTTTTTAACCACACATTCTTCATCAATCTACTTTTACAAAATACATTCTTCCAAAATAATATGACTCAAACACATCCTGAAAATATGAAGAACACATATTTGGACCAAACATCTTCCTATACAAGCTTCTCTCGTCCATACTATTCACGTGGCCCCCAACCAATTCGTTGTTTGGGAACAGGCAAATCCTACACTTTCGTTTATACATATTCCGTGGGACTTATTATTATCCACACATCTTATGGAATTTATTTCTATTTACAAACTATTTGGAGATGGAGCTTTAATAATACTTTGTGGTCCAACAAATTAAACTAATAAAAAGAATTATTGGTTTACACCTACCTTTTCACACATTTTTCACCTAACTACTTATATTTTCGAAGAATACAAAGTTTTAACAATTTTTATTTGACAAAACAAAACAAAGCGCGCGACAATTTAACACGAGATTTGAAGAGTTGCAAGTCGACGTTAAAAAAAAACACTACATCACCAAAACCTACTGTTTTTTTTTTTTTTTTTTATTCATAAATTAATATAACTTTTTCTCAATATATTTTATGAGGTGATGAGATAAATCTCACGAAAGCTGACTAAGCATTCAATCCTCTATTTTTAAAGCTTGAGTCGATAGCAATCATGTCACGTTGATAACGCATGATACTCGCAAAGTCTTGTAAGCACCTCAATGGCAACACGAACAAACCTATTGAGTATTGACAAATAAGCCAATGTCAGGTAATTCATGATATTTTAAAGGGAAAAAAAAAACGAAAATACTATTTTGAAAGCGGTTAGAAAAGAAAGCAAAAAGTGTAATGATAAGATTGCATTTCCATGTTCCCACCTAGGATGGGAATTAGGAAATTTAGCAATAAAATTTATCCGTTGTTTGAGCAGCAGGGGCGGATCCACGAAGGGCCCAGCGGGGGCGGCGCCACCACTAAATATTTATTTATTTATTTATTTTTACAGTTTTTTTTAGCTTATTTTCTATCTCGAATGCAATCAGGATCTGGTGAAACTCATGTTTTGTATGCATTCTTTTTCTCTTTAATCTTGTTACATATTCTTCAATCTTATAAAGTTGGATGGTTAAATTTCCTTCCCACTTGAATATAGCTTGCCAGAAGGGCTTGGAGATGATTTGACAATTGAAGTCCACGATTCGAAAGGAAAGTATTTTNTTTTGGCCACGTAGTAGTTCAGGTGGCTAATATTGTTGAAGAATTAGTATGTTATGTAAATCTCATTTTGACCACCAGTGATTGCAAAAACTGTTGCATGGTCAGAGTGAATATATTTGTGGGTTTGATGGTGAGAGGTTTCGTTCATGGCCTATATGGCATGAACTAGTTCGGAAAATGCAACTAAATCTAAACTATTCAACAACTCAAAAAAAAATAAAAAAATTCGGGGGCAGTCCCGTAGGCTCCCACCCCTTCAACTTTGGACCCCTCTACTTCGACGGGTTGGCTCCGCCCCCACTCAAAATTAATCTAGGTCCGCCCCTGTTTGAGCCACATTTTTTGGTCGAAATGCATTTTAATACAGTGTTTTGTTGGAAATATATATGATTAAAAAGTAGAGAAATTTTTTTGATTTACGTGTAAAATTATTTTAGAAGAAAATATATGAATGAAAATGAATTTTAAAAAATATTTTTTAAAATTTATGTGTAATATTATTTTATTAAAAAATGTGGAATTAACAATAAAAGAAATAAAAATGAATTTTATTGATCTATTTGGGTCCGATTTTATTGTAAGAATGTATTTATATAATAGTGGATTAATGAAAAATGTGTAGTTGAAAATGAGAAAAAAAAATTCGAGTTTGCGAGTAATATTATTTTGTTGAAAAATATGTGATTAAAATTAAGAAAGAAATAAATTTTAAAAATAAGGTCAATGTTTAATTTAACGGGGCCAGTACATACTTGTTGAACGCTTTTTGCCCATAAATTTATTATTATTACTATTTTCTGTTAATTTTGTTATTTGTTAAGAAATATCTTGTCCATTTTTCTCCGTTGTCGTGCGCTGAATAGCCGGCGATGTTCCGATACTAGCTGCCTGCTTACACGTCTTTGGATCAGAGGATCAAATCTCAGTACAAAATATATTTTCACCTTTATTTTTTCTTGCAACTTCCCCCTTTTTTTTTTATATACATATATATATTTCAAGTTCACACTAATACCTGTAAATTGTAGCAAAGATTTACAAATATATACTGGGATTTTGATTTTACCGATTGTTCGGTGAAAGATTTGGGGTGAATTGGACACGTTTGTTGCTCTTGTTTTGATTCATGGGAGTGTCGGTGTGCATTTTTTCAAATATTTAGCTTAATTATTGGCTAATTAGTGTTGAAACCTCAGTTTCTTTTATGGGTTTGTAGAAAGACTTAATTTTTATTTTTTATTTATTTTTGCTGGTTGGTTTGATAAAATTAGGTCAGTTAAATTCATCTTTATGCTGTTGGTTTTCTGTTTACTGGGTGTATGATATGTGAAATTATGGAAACTAAGTTTTTGGGGAAGAGAAATATTTTCTATAGTCCAGTAGTATCTGATTTAAAGGCTGTGGGGAAGAAGAACATGGAGTGGGATTTGAATGACTGGAAATGGGATGGTGATTTGTGTACCGCCACTCCGATAAATTCGGTGGCTGATTGTAGGAGTGGGCAGTTGTTTCCTGTTGAACCAGATAATCGATCTAATAATAATGGTGCATTGGATGGAGGGGATGAAATGATGTTGGGAAATGATAGAGGAAAGAGGGAATTGGAGAAAAGGAGGGTTATTGATATTGAAAATGGAGAGGTGAATGATGAGAGTGGATCTCTTAATTTGAATCTTGGGGGACAAGTATTCCCCATCACACAAGGGGGCGGGGATATGGATAAATGGGAAGTGAAGAGTGGGAAGAAGAGTAAAATTGCTGGTCCATTGACTAATGGTGCAGTTTGTCAAGTAGATGATTGTAGAGCAGATTTGAGCAATGCCCAAGATTATCACCGTGGCATAAAGTGTGTGACATGCATTCTAAGGCCACCAAAGCTTTGGTGGGAAATGTTATGCAGCGATTCTGTCAGCAATGCAGCAGGTCAGTTTTCAAATAGAGGTTTCCTTCAGTGTTTTTTTAGCTTTCTATTTGCTTACCTTCGAAGCAGGAATAACAAATTTGTATTTGCGGAGTATATATTTACTTTCCAACTGCTAGCTGCTATTTATTATGGATTCTCATTAAATTTGGTGGCAAACAAAGTCGTTTGTGTCTTTTCTATCTTTGAATGCACAAATAGTTTGTGGTTTCATTATAATTTTTCCCTTTATGCATATATGCAAAATGAATAAGTCTCTGCAGGTTTCATGTGCTTCAAGAGTTTGATGAAGGCAAACGGAGTTGTAGTAGACGTCTAGCAGGTCACAACAAGAGGAGGAGGAAGACGCATCCAGAGAATGCAACTAATGGAGCCTCTTTAAATGATGAGCAGGGTAGTAATTATTTATTAATTAGTCTACTGAAGATACTCTCCAATATACAATGTAAGTAACCATCTGTCTCAAAAATTATCTATTCTGCCTCTTTTTGCTCTTAGTTACAAGATCGGATAGTGAAAGATAGCATTCTAATTCTAAATAGTGAAATAGATCATCAACATTTGTGCACGAACCATACAAAAATAAATTTTAAAAATGATCATAATATTTATTAAGTTCAGCTGCCGGCCACATTGAAAGCGAATCATACAAGTAATAGAAATACAGCAGCATAAGCTTATGCGTGTCCAAGATTGAGAAATCCAAGTTCAAGCGATTGTGGGTCAGGCAGTGATATGTCAAAAGATTCATATTTTGCAGTTATACAAGACAAGATCGATTGAAATTAGTTATACATACAAATAACTAAAGACCTGTTTTTTTGGTTAATCCAGATCGTATTTGGATGCGAGCAACATCAGATTTGAGGAACTTAGTGTACTTAAAGACAAATTTTTCATGATGTGTTTTTACACTATAAATTGCGGAAGGTATTGGTTATATAACTGATATTGTGAACCTATAGTTAAGTTTTCAAGGTTTCGCTTTACGTCTATTCTGAGACCTTGGTTCTTCTCTTCCCTCATGATACTACTGGAGTGTAAAGGGTTGAGTACGAGGAGATGATTTGAATATGGTGTTCCCTTGAAGGGCAATATAGTTTTTATAAAGAATCCAAGATTCTTCTTATTGTCGTGATGAGATCCCAAGCATGTATGGTGCTTTTACTTTGCTTTCAAGATCAGGGTAATTGTCAAGTCTTGAGTATCCAAGATTTTTGATATGAGATTGTACGTAGACGGATGTCTCTACCGACAATATATAATCAAGATGTTCTAACTAAAGAATTTGTACAGTTTAAGAGTCTTGAGGAGGTTAGATAATATATAGAAATGAAATATAAAAAGAAAATGCCTGATTTTGATAGTATATCTCTGTTATTGATGACGTCTATACCAAACTAAGAAAAATGAAGAAACTTCCTTTTCTTTGTAGTTTATTTTCTTTTCAACACCCCCCACTCCGTGTTTTTTTTTAATTACTGTGTCATGACTTGGGTTACCTAGCTTCTCTTTGAGCTTCATTTTTTTTTGTAAAAAAATGAGCTTTGTAATAGTATTTTTTTTGGATTTACGTGTAAAATTATTTGATTGAAAGAATACCTGATTGAAAATGAGTTTTTAGATAATGGGGCTTGTGAAGAATATTATAAATTGTATATAATAAACTTGTTTCTATTACAAAGTTAAAGACACTATTTATAGGGTTATAAGTAACTCTAAAAGGAAAGATTGCATAATAATTATACAATCAACTATTAAGGAAAATAATCCTACACTATTGAAAAAATATCATAGAGATTATTCTTTTCATATCTTTAACACCCTCCCTCAAACTCAATATGGTGTAGCAGCAATCAAATTGAGTTTGAAAGATAAATCGATCCAATCAAATCTTTAAATTGATTGTATGTCAACTAAGCCGAACAAATAACTTAAAGTTAATGATAATGAAAAATCATTATCCACCAATCTAACCAAACCATCACCAAGACTTGAAAGAGAAATCAAGTGATAGTCAATCTCAATACGGGTTGGAGAGGAAGAAGGAATGCTCATATCTGCAAGTAACCAACGCATCTACTACTAAACCAAATGGATGCAAATTTCATATCCAAATTAATTGGATGCAAATTTCAAATTTCAGCTCGACAAATACCATATGAACTGGACGCAAATTTCAAATTCCAACTCGACAAACACCAAATAAATTGGATGCAAATTTCAAATTTCGGATACACCGAACCAACACCAAATCAAATTCCAGATAAACTGGACATATACTAAACCAAATTCCAAATGAACTGAACCAAATTCCAGATGAACGGACATATACTAAACCAAATTCCAAATAAACTGGACCAAGTTTCAGATTACCAAAAGTTGAAGAAATTCCAAACAAACTGTAGAAACTGAGTTCTGGCCACCGGAATGTGATGCGACTTTGTAGGGATACATTCGAAAAGAAAATACCAAAAGAAAAAAGAAAAACAACCATGGTAGCCGAACGAGAGGCTCAAGGCCGCTCGCCGGAAACGAAATTCAAAGGTTAATTTGTTTAGGATCGAAACTGCTCTGATACCATGTGAAGAATATTATAAATTGTATATAATAAACTTGTTTCTATTATAATGTAAAAAACCCTATTTATATGGTTATAAATAACTCTAAAAATGAAAGATTACATAATAATTATACAATCAACTATTAAGGAAAGTAATTCTACACTATTAGAAAAATATCATAGAGATTATTTTTTCCATATCTTCAACAGGGCTCAAACAAGGGCTTAATCAGTTCACAGCTTCTCCTCTTTATGAATTTCAGCCAGCTCAGATCAGACAAAGGATCAGGATCTGCTCCCTCATCTTTTGAGGAACCTTGCCAATCTTGCTGGGCCAATTAATGAGAGTGACACATCTGGGTTGCCACCTATTGCGACTGCAGAAAAGGTCTCGAATCTAAATTCGTATTGTCCTGAATTTACAATTTTTTTGGGGCAACTTCTGAATGCATTGGATTGCAGGACCCTCCTTTGGCCGTTGGGCAATGCATGAAAATACCTGCTTCTGGTGTGAGAGAAAATAGAATGCTTACTAATAATGCTCAAGATGGTGTTCTACAGAAAGAATCTTCATTTTTGTTGCCATGGAAAGGAAGTAATTCAACCGAAGCAAATGCTTCGGATTCGGCTGTGAGAAAGGCAAAACCGACTACCTTTGACTTAAATAATGTCTATGATGATTCTCAAGACCACGTGGAGGATCTACTGGAGCCTGTTGCTCCTTTATGTTTATATACAGACCCTCACACATCTATCGCAACTCAAAATTGTGGAAACTCAGGTTCCACATCCACCCAGTCACCATCTACTTCCAGTGGGGAGGCACAGGTATAAACTGTTTTTGTTTGCATTGCACCGATTCAATTATTACCTTTAAAGTGATAGATAACTCGAAGAAGCGTGTTGTAAGCTGAGTTGTATGAGTTAGTAGTCATTCATATGGATGGATCTGTTCCCGTTTAAACTTATGACACACTTTCAACCTACTGACCTTTTCAGTGTGGTATCTTCCTAGTACTACGAGAAAATGTCTTAAATGAGGACATTGTGCATACCAGTGCTATCAGTATTCCAATCCATATTTAATCACAACTAAAAGATTCTCTGCCTCCTAATCATTATATTATTGTCATTACAGAATAAGTAATAATTTTTAGGAGCAATGCACCGTTAAGATTCAAAAACAGAGAGTAGCATGTCATGAAAAAGAAGAAAGATACACAGGATAATCATCTGCGAAAGAATTGATACCTACAAATATTGAGTTGATGTGTGTTAGAATAGATAGCTCTTTAAATTAAATTTTAGATATATCCAAATCTGGATAAAACATGCTGATGTTTAGTGTAGGTTTTTAGGATGTGTTATTTACCTGGTCTAAGAGAATTTTTATTTAATGGAAATTTTCCATATGATTTTACAGAGTCGCACCGATCGAATTGTTTTTAAACTCTTTGGGAAAGATCCAAGTGAAATTCCTCTTGCCCTAAGAAGACAAGTATGTTGACCTTTTCAAATCTTATATTTCCCGTTGCCATTTTCTAGTGCACTTCACGATTGAGAGCTTAATATTGTCAAATGCTACTGCAGATTCTTGACTGGTTATCGCACAGTCCTAGTGATATTGAGAGCTACATTAGACCTGGTTGCATCCTACTGACAATATATCTGCGAATGGATAAATCCACTTGGGAGGAGGTAATTTTTACTTCATTTCATAATTAAAGATAACCAATTACTGCCAGTTATAGGGTAAACTATGTCCTGAGCCGAGTTTAGCTGCATGGGTATTTTGAACCAGCCAGTTATATTGAATCTAGACTGTAAATAGAATGTATCAAGGTCCACTTTCTCACAAATGGAGTTCATAAATTGGTTGAGTTTGGCTTCAAGAGCAATTACTAGATAATTTGGCTTAATTGAGCTACATATGATACTATACCAAACTGTATATGATCTCTTATATAAGAAATTTGCCTTTTATCTTTTTAGTTACTATTCTTGCAGCTTTACTGTGATCTAAGTTCCAGTTTGAGGAGGCTTGTTGATTCATCTACTGATTCATTTTGGAGAACAGGATGGATTTATACTCGAGTGAGGCATCGTGTTGCTTTTCTATATAATGGTATCTTTCCATATTTCTATTCTCACATCGCCTTTAATTCTTTGTACTTAAAACTGTATAAGAACTATTTGGATGGGAAGACTGATTTTTTTTCATTATTTGTGCTTCAGGTCAGGTTGTTCTAGACACACTCTTACCTCTTAATAACCGTAGAAGTTGCAGGATATCAAGTATCAAGCCAATTGCGGTTCCTGTCTCAGAGGATGTTCAATTTTTCGTTAAAGGCTTCAACTTGTCTCTCCCCACTGTGAGGTGTTCTTTTCTAAATCCCGTTGATACCTTGATTTTGAAGATGTAGTTTACTACAAGATCTTTGTAATAATATAGGATGTCACACCATTTTTGAGCTAGTTGTATTTTCTATTCCAGGTTACTATGTGCACTAGAAGGGAAGTATCTAGTCCAGGAAAGTTGTGCTAATGTGACAGGAGAAGCAGATTCACTAATTGAGCATGATGATATGCAGTCCCTTAGGTTCCCCTGCATTATACCCAGTTTCACAGGAAGGGGATTTATTGAGGTGATTTTATTTTCACCACTATATGTTGCCCATGTAAATGTAGTTTACGTACAAGTTAAACTTTGATGGATATTCTCTTTGTGAGTTCTGAATTGTGGTTGTCATCCCTTTTTTAGGTTGAGGATCATGGTCTTAGTAGCAGCTTCTTTCCATTCATTGTTGCAGAGAAGGATGTCTGTTCTGAAATTTGTACGCTGGAGAGAATAATTGAGGCCTCTGAAGTTGCTAATGGCATTGAGGGAGATACTGATAAACTAGATGCTAGAAACCAAGCTTTGGACTTTATACATGAAATGGGTTGGCTTCTTCATAAAATTCACTTAAAGTTCAGGTTGGGTGAAACCAATGCCAACATGGATCTATTTCCTTTCAGACGGTTCAGGTGGCTCGTTGAGTTCTCTGTTGATCATGATTGGTGTGCAGTAGTTAGAAAACTATTGGGTATTCTATTTGGTGGCAATGTGGATCCAGGGCAACACAAGTCAGTTGTGCTTGCATTGATGGATATTGGCCTTCTTCATCGAGCTGTACGGAGAAACTGTAGGTCCATGGTAGAACTCCTATTAAGATACCATCAAGATGAATTTTTGAACAAATCAGGATCCATGCACAAGCAACATGATGAGGACTCCTATATATTTAAGCCTGATGCAGTGGGTCCTGGGGGATTGACTCCTCTTCACATAGCAGCTAGTCTGGACGGCTGTGAGAATGTCTTAGATGCGTTAACTGAAGATCCTGGATTGGTACTTTTTCTTTCTTGTATTTTGGTTTATATTTTTGCCTAAGCACAATTTTTCTTGTCTCGATGATAAAGTTCGATAGGTGCCTACTAAAAACTGAGAAGAATGAATAGTTGAACCAGAACTAACTTTGTTTTGGTCTCAGTTCTTGCATTTTCTGCTTATCCCTTTTTGAGTCTTATCTACTTGAATCATATGACTGAAACTACTCTATTCATATACTAGCAGTGCAAGAATTTGTACTCAAGATATCTGTATTTGTCTGCAATATAGTATTTGTGTAGCTCTATGTAGTATCTCACAAAGCGCCTGTTTGTATATGTGTATTGGCTGTGCATTTTTCGATTGCTGAAACAGCTTCCTTTAGAACTATAGCAGTAATGATTTGCATTTGCATTAATATCTACAGTTTTTCGACTTTGCCTGCTTCCTTAATAGTTGGTACAAATCCTTGCTCTCTTTCACTGATTAATCAGAACAACCAGTTAGTTGTATAATTATACCGTTACTCCATGCTTATTTGTATAATTATACGGTTACTCCTTTTGTGAGAGAACTTCACAGGATCATGATTGCTTCTTTGTTCAGGTGGGAATTGTAGCATGGAAGGGCGCTCGAGACAGTACAGGCTTAACGCCCTATGACTATGCATGTTTCCGTGGTCATTTCCCATATATTCATCTCGTTCAAAGGAAAATCAACACGAAAGCAGGAACTGGACATGTTGTTGACATTCCCAGTACTCTTTTAGATGGTAGTAGCATCAAGCACAAAGCGCCAAGTGATGCAGAAAAATCAGCAAAATCAGCTGCTGCCTTTGAAATCGAAAGGGGCATAGGAAGAGCGAATGAGATACAATGCAGGCAGTGTGACCAGAAACTGCGTTATGGAAGGTCGTCAAGATCATCACTGGCAATTTATCGACCGGCGGTGCTTTCTATGGTTGCGATTGCAGCAGTTTGCGTATGTGTAGCTTTGCTATTCAAAAGCTCACCTAAAGTTCTTTATGTGTTCCAACCCTTCAGGTGGGAACAATTGAAGTATGGATCAAGCTAAACTAGTTATGTGAACAGTATTGGTTCTTGATGTCTGTATGTTGGGTAGAAATCTGTTTCAAGTACTAATAACAGAGAATGTAGAGTGATCAACTGTGATATAAGTTACTAAATTATAACGTCTCAATTGGGTTTCTGAATTCTGTTTGACAACCATTATTTGAGGAAAATAGAGTTTTGAATAGTGATTTTTAGGAGAATGTGTAGTTAAAAAGTGGGAAAATTTTTAAATTTACGTGCATAATATTTTCATGTGAATGCGTGATTGAAAATGAGTATATAAAAAAGAGAAAAAAAAAGTTGTCCAACAGGGTAATTTCTTTCAAATCTAAAACCTTATTTCATTTCATCACCTATAGTCTTCGTTTGGCAAAGTTTATAAATTATGTATACTATACATCCCAACAAATTTACAAATACTATCATTGGCACTTAATAAGCCCCTGTTTGATTGTCATTATTTTAAGAAAATTGAGTTTTCAATAGTAATGTTTTGAAAAATGTGGAGTTAAAAAGTGAGAAAATTTTTAAATTTACGTGTGATGCTACCAAAAGTCGAACATGTTGGAATCCTAGCTTGACGATTGAGAGAGAGTACGAACAAGATCTTTCGGTACCTGAAATAAAGGCGACGATGTGTGTTTTCGTCGCCCCTCCGATACTTAAGTCAGAGAGAGAATATGAAAAGAATATATGCTGTAAATTGCGTGTGAAAACGTACCTTTATAATGAATGAGAATGATGTATTTATAGAGGTAGGTGGTGGAGTTCCATTAGGATTCATTCTCCTTATTTTCAGGAGCGATCACAGGGATAAGTGTTGGACCATTAATATGAGTCCAAACTCACCTCACTTGGAATGTTTGCTCAAGAGGATACTCCTTTACGACTTAGGACTCCCAAGTTGGGGTGATTGGGTAGAGCTAGGATCCCTTCCAGTCAAGGACTACTGACGTCTGACTAAAGAACATATTGAGATCGTCAAAGTTGGAATACCAAGCACATCTATCCTGATGACCAATAATGTGATCTTGGAGCCATTTTGGGGAGCCCGAGCTCGAGACATCCCGAGGACAATACGTACCCGAGGACAAGGGTCTCTAAATTGGGAAAGGGGTCTTATGCGAGTCGTCGGGCTCGGGTGATCGAAAATCAACCACATCAACGTGTAAAATATTTTATTGTGTAAATGTCTGTTTGAAAATAAGTATGAGAATTAAAGAGTGTTGAAATAATGATTCTCAAACATAAGTTGTTGACCCCAAAAAACGGTTCAACAGTCAATGAGTTACATTCCCTTCTTCGTGGTATGCTATTCCTTTTCTTAGTTTAACGGTTCAAGGGGTCGGACCGAGGCGACCTCCTTTTTATATGGGGGGGAGAAGTTTTTCTTGTAGTTTGAATGTCCAAATTCTCATTACCCTTTCATATCGAGTTACATCGCTTTTTATAGTAAAATATAATCGATGAGGACCGTCGGATGGGGTGGCACGTGTCCTACCCTAACTTAATCTACACGTCTCATGACTATTACTCTTCAATCTGACCATAAATGCTTAGATCTCCAAATCCTTGCTTAGGCCTGGGACGTGACAGTATAGGCTGACAGAAGACGGCGTGACAGTGGGCAGTCC
>CAIGRF010017549.1:0-19561 GCA_903798235.1 Fraxinus ornus
CAGTAAGTAAACAGTTTAAAGATTATACTTTTATAAAAAAATAATAAAAAATAAAAAATCTTCAATATAGATTTCTATTCTTAATGTCTTCACAACAATCTAAACAGGATATTCTAGGTCTATATTGAAAATACTTTGCCCTATCTCAAATTTTTTATGCTTCTTTTGGTGCTCATACTTTTGGCTTTAAAAACTATACCTTCGTCAAGGGTATTTTCTCACTTAATTTTTGCTCTCTTGTATAATTGTTCTTCTTTGTATTTCTATTTGACGCACGCTTTCATTTTTACACTTCTTTTTACGTAATCGAGCTATACATTTTTCTGCAAGTACATCTTAAAAGTCAAATATTAACAATAATGCTTGAGCCTTTTCCAAAGCATTTTTCACTAAATTTAGAAAGACGTCTCCCAAAAGCTTGTCATAACTTAAAAGAGCAATCAAGACACTTTCATATATTCAAGGACTAGCGTATCATTTTAACATGTACGTTGCAACGAAGAAGCATATAGTGCTAAAGTATTTTACGTTGTACCATATGATTTTCTATTTAATTTGAACATATTGATGTTACGATGACATCAGGATATGTAACTTATTATCTTTTTTTTTTTTACGTTCCTTCAAATTGGGTTTCATATTGTGCTTTTCCCTGGACTTGCTTTTTTTTTTTATTATTATTATTATGTAATCATTCTCTTGAGCTTAATTAAATCATGAATAATGTATCCATTATGACCATAAACTCTCTTTATCATTTATCACTTAATGTACATGCTAAATCTACATCATTATACGTTTAAATTTTTCTAAAATATATTATCGTTCTAACAAATTAAATTACAAAAATATAACAATCATCGTGCAACGCACGATACACCACTAGTAAATAATATAAATTCAACACCCGTTTTCTTCCAGCAGGCAGCTTCCTCTTTTCTGTTGTGAATGTGTGTATATATGAAAGAAAACTACAGCCCCCCTTTTCTCCAATATAGCTGCCGAAAAACTATTTTTTTGCTTCCTTCAATGGCTGCCGTCCTCTCCATTTTTCTGTAGGTATATGTATATTCTAGCCAAAAGTCCTAGTTGAAGCCCATTATTGTGGTGTTTGTCTCCAAGTAATCATTCTTTCTAAATAATGTAATTTAGTCCTCGAATCCATTTATTTGTGCGACCCATATCTTCTTTAATTTAATTCGAGTCCTTTAATTCTCAAAGTGTGGAATTTGATTCCAGATTTTCATCCAATGGTCAATTTATTCTTCTTCCCATTCCAATTACTTCGTACATGTTCATAACTTGGATTTTGCCATTTTTCGTTATTTTGCGTTATTTTCTTCAATTCTTCATTAAATATTAAGTTTTACCTACGAAATATAATATAACATAAATTAGATAGAAATTTATTCAAAATGACAATAAAATATCATGATTTAATGCCATGAATAAGTATAAAAACTACACTTATCAATTCCACTCGAGCCTCACAAACTTGGTTATCCCATATCTTCGTTCCAAATATTTTGCTTAAATCGAGTGCTTGTCCAAGTTGCCATTTAACGAGTGTCACGTGACTAATTTTGAAATGTTATTTAACGTTAGTGACTAAACTACTCGAAAAAGTATTAAGCACCTACTTGAAAATCTTACATAAATTTCACTAGCTACACCTGATGTACAACTTGTAAACCCTTTGCCAATAATGTGATTATATTGTCACTACAATTTTTATTTTCATATACCACGTTTTAATTGTTGTTGAGATCTTCAATTCTTGTCTGTTGTAGCAATTATTTTCTTAATTTTTTCCAATGAATTATTATCTTCAATTTTACATTAATTAGTACGTCTCGTCCTTAATGAATTTTTTTTTTTTATCAAAATATTTTGTTTTCGTGTTTTGAAATGAGAGAAAAATATTTTTTTCGCACTTTTTATTTATTTATTTTTTAAAAATACGATGGAACAACTAGTTATTTTACTTAATTTCAACGGACTTTTGGACATAAAACTATTATGAAATACAAAATTTGTAAACACTTTGCCAATATGATTGTTATATTGTAACCATAATTTTTATTTCATACACCACATTGTAATCGTTGTTGAGCTCCTCAATTTTTGTTTATTGTAGCAATTATTTTTTAAATTTTTATTTCAACTTTACATTAATTAGTATGTCTCGTCTTTAACGACGATTTATATAAACAAATATTTTGTTTTCATACTTTGGAATGAGAGATTTTTTTTTCCACTTTTAATTTATTTTTTAAAAATATAATGAAAAAACAAGTTATTTTACGTTATTTCAATGAATTTTTAGATATAAAACTGCTATAAAATACAAAATTTGTTAAAGTTTGAGGATAAAATAATATAAAAAATTGTTAGGGATGAGCAAAGATTAAGAACTTTGGTAGAAGAAATTAAAATTTGATGGAAGAAATATAAATTGTGGTGTGAAATTAGCTTTAATTGTCTCAATGGTCACTGAACTTATATCCGTGTCTTCGATTAATAAGTTTAAAATATCGAATTTTGAATACTAAATTTATCCAAACGTTGAACGTTACGCACTAGCATAACATTCTTTTCAAACTGTCAACAGTTTAGTGACATGGCTAACGAAATATGCATGTGATGTTTCGTTATACCGTTAACAAATTGTCACGTCTTCGATTGTTCACTAAATTTTTAAAAAAGTTTTCGATTGTTCACTTAATTTCGAAAAATATTTTCAATTTCTCGTTGAAGTTTGATGTGGTCAAATTTTGGCAACTGAACTCATAAAAATGACGTCAGCTTGTTGTTCAGTACCGCAAGCGTACATGTTTCACATAATTAATAAAATGGACATACAAGTCAGGGGTTTTGTCACAAAAATCCAAAATTTAGTTAAATTTATTATATGTTTCATTGCAAAATCCATTTAATTAAATTTATTGTGTGTTTCATTGTAAAATTCAAATTTTATTTTAACAACGAAATATAAAATAAACTTGACTAAATTTCTAATGATGAATATAATTTAAAATTCTACAACAACATGTTAAATTAAATCTAAGTATTATGGAATTGAGTAATTTATCGTAGGATTGACCATTCAAACTCTTTTGTTCACTTTATTATTTTTACACGACTTGTACTCTACTGGTATACTTTTTTAACGACAACATGCCGACGTTATTTTATAAGTTTAATAGCCAAAATTCGACCATTTCAAATTTCAATGGGCAATCGAGTACGTTTTTTGAAGTTTAGTGAGTAGTTAAAGAAATTTTTTCAAAATTTATTGAGCAATCGAAAACGTAACAATTTGTTAACAGTGTGAGAAGTCACGTTACTACTTCTGTTAACGATTTGAAATGGATGTTATGTCAATGAGTAACGTCCAACGTTTGAATAAATTTAGTGGTCAAACTCGATTAAGAAATTTCCGTGAACAATCTAAAAGGCATAAGTTCAGGGACCATTAGAACAATTAAGTCGCATTATTATCCTCGCCAATATTCACGTTCCCCTCTTCGAAACCACACTTGAGCTAGGGTTTCACAATAGTCCAAATTCTGGGGTTCTGAGAATTTCATCGCCAGTACCGGAAAATTTTCAATCGACAACTATAGCATGGATTTCGACGAGTACGATTACTTGGAGAAGGCTGTGGAAGAAATCAATGGTTCATCGAAAACTAGCAGCAAGGACACTTCGGAGAAGGAAAGGGACGGAGAAAAGAGTGAAAAGGGGTACAGAAGAAGGGACAGGAGCGATGAAGATGATTTGGACGAAGAGGAGCGGGATCGAAAGAGCAGCAGCAAAAAACGGCGAAGCGACAGGGACAGTGAAGAGAACGGACGCGATAGAGACCGTGATCGAGAGCGGGATAGGGAGAGGAGTTCCAGGCACAGGAGTCAAGATAAGGATTTGGAGAGGGAAAGAGATAGAGAGAGGCGGAGCTCGAGGGACCGGGATAGGGAGAAGAGAGAAGATAGGGACAGGGAGAGGGACAAGGATAAGGATAGGGAAAAGAGAGATAGAGAAAGGGAGAAGGAGCGGGAAAGACGAGAAAGGGAGAAGGAGAGAGAGCGCGAGAGGGAAATGGAAAGGGAGAGGGAGAGATCGAGGAGGAGTAGGAGTCGATCGAGGAGGAGTAGGAGTCAATCAAGGCTGGAGCGTGAGAAAGAGATGGAGTTGATGCGGGAAAGGGAGCGAGAGCTTGAATTGCGTGAGAGCAGGTGATGTCAAATACCTTTTCTTTATTGGAGTTTAGCCATATTTCTCAATATTATTGCTGTTTTATGTTGTTTAGTTATTGTTAAGATTTGATTTGCTTTCAAAAATTTGGTTGGTTTAGATGTTTTTAACTTGGACCTTGCGAGTTTTTCCTTTTAGTTGTAGGTAAGGTGTTATTAATTTGGCAGAACCAATTTTCATTTCGCACGGTGCTGTATTTGTCTGTGTCATAGTTCAATGAATCGGTGAAATAGTGTCTTCCTGGTGTAATGCCTTCAATTTGTTGTTTATGTCATTTTCCCTTTTTGTTTCCTCAAATTTTGTCTCTAATGAGGTGAAAACTTCATTTTTGAATTCTTGTTGAGGTTTTGACTTGAACTCAAATCACATCTTTAATTTCATTTCTTGATATCATCCATATAGTTGCCTATAAGAAATTTGCATAGGTTTCACAATATTATAAATAATTAAGAATATTTGTTTCAAATCTTAATTGTTAGTCCTGGTGGTAATTGAATTTAGTTTGTAAGATTACACATGTTCCGCTGAATATGACTGTCAATGGTTTTCAAAGGCAAAATTAAGTAAAATGATTTCTTACATTTTAGTTAAATGTTATTTTCCTCCCGTAGCCTTTGTTGTGGGATTGAAACATGAAGAAAATGTATAAAATGGTCTGACTGCAGAAAAAAGTAAGTTTATGCATAAAGGATATAATATTCTAACTTGGATTGAAATCGTAGATGGATTATTTGCACGTCTTAATGGGCTAACAATGCGGAAACCCCTTGAAGGCTTCTTCATTGAAGAAAATGGCTTTCCCACATATTGAGTTTGATAAGGTCTGTTAAGTTTCTTTATTTGGGCTTTTAGATTTGGCGTACTCTTCCATCCTTCTAATGTTTTGCATAGCTAGATTTAAGGTTACTTTCTTAACTATGAGCTGAGATGTTGACCGCTGGTGTGTTGAATTTTTAGGTCCGCAATGCCTGTGGTGAAGCTGTATCAGTTTTCAACCTTTTCTTCAATTCGCAGATGAAAATGCTTTAGCTCCATATTTGTGGTCTCTCTTTGCTCTGAACAGGGATTATAAATAGCAAAGTTCACTATTTGGAACTGGTCCAAATATAACAAATTGTGAATAGATTAAGCATGCTATGTATATTGTTGGAACTCATAACACGTGATAGTAAATGCTTCATGAATTTAAGGAGAAAACATTTAGACTTCCCTTCTTTTTTCCCTTTTCCCTTTAGATATGGACATAAGATTATTTTCTCAAGATCGTTTCCTGGCTGCAAAATTGAGCAAGACTGGAGATTTTTGCCAACATTTCTTTTCAGTGTTATGATCTGATTATCGACATTTCTTCACCGTTCTTATAGTTATCTTTTTGCCAGTGTACAAGTGTCTCAAGCTGGACTTGGCAAAATGATTAGATCATTATCTCCTTTATGCCTTGTGATATAACCTAGTTATGACAGGAAAAATTATCTACTAGGTTGGTTTCCTTGTTCCTTTGTGTAAAAATTAGTTTTCTGGTCTAGGTTTTAGCCATGTAAAGTGGAATTCATGCAAAGGATGGTTGCCAACTTTGAGTATGTGGGGGATGGAAACACATGACCTTGGGGTGAATATGAACAAGGGTTTGGGATTATGTTCTTACAACAACTTCCAGAAGGCAAACAAAGGCTTCATGTATCTTAATATTGATATGTTCCTACTATTGGATATATACTCATTTTTCTTAGAGTTGATAATGCAGGAGATTCAAGGAAAAGAAAGAAGCAGTAGAGCCCGAAGCTGATCCAGAAAGGGATCAGAGAACTGTTTTTGCATACCAGGTCTGTGTTTTCACCATTGGTGTTACATCTGGAATAAGATAACTAAATGTTTATAAATCTCCTCAATGACTATTTATTTCCTTTTTTTTTTCCTTGTTATGCAGATGCCACTTAAGGCCACTGAGAGGGATGTTTATGAGTTCTTTTCACAAGCAGGAAAGGTATGAGGATTTTAAATTTTTTTCCAAGTGTTTAACATGCTACCTTTTCTTCATTGTTTTCAAGTGCTTAATCATTTAGAGGCATATAATCCCTCTATCACTGTAGAATGCATACTCTGCTGTACAAAATTTACTTATTAAAATGCATATCTTTCCTATTGTTGTAAATGCACCTCTGCTTCAGTTGCTATTAGTGTAAATGCTTAGTCGTGTATTAACATTCTACATGTATGCACCTCCTTCCTATTGTCATGGAATGCATATTCTGCTGTACAAAATTTACTGATTATTATTAACTGATAAAATGTGAGTTTTCACTTTTCTAACTATAGTTTTCTTATCAAGATGCATCTCCTTCCTATTGTTGTAATGCCTCAGTTACAATTAGTGTAAACGCTTTCTCGCGTATCAACACTCTTACCTGTATCTGCTGTATAGTTATTGTTTGAATGGGTTCACTTGCTATCCTGTGGCATCGGCTGCACATGTTGAATAGTAGTTGGACGCATGGGAGGGTTTTGAATTCTTTTGCTCCTGCAACTTAGCCTATGTTTGACACACATTTTGGGAGAAAAATTGGTTTTTGAATAGTGATTGATGGAAGAATGTGTGGTTAAAAAGTAAGGAGAATTTTTGGGTTTATTTGTAATATTATTTTATTGGTAAAATGTGTGGTTGAAATGAAGAAAGAGAAAAAGAATGAGAATGAGAATGAGAATGGAAAAAAAATGGGTGTCAAACATAGGCTTAATATATTTTTTATTGACTTTCCCATTTTCTATCTGCAGGTAAGGGATGTACGACTGATTATGGACCGGAACTCAAGGAGATCAAAAGGGGTTGGGTATGTAATCTTATGCTTATATCAGATGTATCGATTTTCTATTCCCCAATTTAAATATCAATGTATTGATGTCCCATTGCTGCATTAAGTATCAATGCTTTTGGGACATAAGAATTTTGTTTTAAGTTTGATGCTACTTGGTTCACCATTTAGTGCTGCTCATTCTCTACTATGAGCAGTATTCCCCTGTTAAGTGTACTGCTGTGGTGATTATGATTTCTGTTTATTAGTGCATGGACTACAGCTTTGTGTAAAGCTTCACTCATTAATATTTTTAGCCCCAGTTTCACAACCATTAAAAAGAGTTTTTTTTTTTTTTTGGATATGATGTGAGGTCTTGGCTAAGGATTGAACATGGAGAGCTTGATGTTATTTTATCTTGGCCCGTGACATTAAAGTTTTTTTGTCGACGGAAGCCTTCATTAGAAGAAACTATACAACCTCATCGATTCTTTTGATTCTTCGACATTAAGGTCGTCAGATATGTATTTTTAAGATTTTTGGGCCTGTTATCATTAACTGTTTCCATACCTACCTTTCTAAATGATGGTTTGATCTGTTTGAAGTAGGAAAGCTGTGGTGTGACGGTCTGTTATCTCTTTCGCTTTGAGCTCTCCTAATGTACAGTCTCACTGTTTAACAACTACTTGCTAATGCCAATGGCTTTGAAACTAGATTGCATTCTGAATGTGGCTGGTTTGATGGTGACACCACCAAGTTTTTGGAGTTGCCAAATTGGTTATGTTAGCAACCAATTTTGTTATTTTACTGTGAAGCAATAAATTTAAAATATAGCCCTTGTTTGGGCTCCATTTTAACCCAATTTTGGGGAAAATGTATTTTGGAATAGTAATATTTTGGAGAATGTGTGGTTAAAATGTAAGGAAAAGTTTTGGGTTTACGTGTAATATTATTTTATTGAAGAATGTATGGATGAAAATGAAGAAAGTGAAAAATGAATTAAATTGAAATGGAGCCCAAACAGGGGTATAGGCAACACATTAAATTATATAGCAGCAGTGGAGAAATATGACCAACATGATTAAAAAAGCTTACAGATATTAATAAAGGAAAGGTAAGTGGTGATTGCGTTGACCTGTTCGTGCTTTTTGAGCAGGATTTTATTGCCTTTTTATCCAGACCAGTTTTATACAAACTTACGTGCTATCATGTTACCTTATAGCTCACATTTCTTAACGCGATTAACATGTCAAATGTATATTTTGATAACAGGTATATTGAATTCTATGATGCCATGTCTGTGCCTATGGCTATTGCCCTGTCTGGTCATCTACTTCTTGGACAACCAGTAATGGTTAAACCTTCGGAGGCTGAAAAAAATCTTGTCCAATCGAATACTTCTAATGGTGGTTCAGGCGTTGTGGGACCATATGGTGCAACTGATAGGAAGTTGTATGTGGGCAATTTACACTTCAACATGACAGAATTTCAGCTCAAGCAGGTAAATGGTTTGGTATTATCATTTACTTTAGCATGCCTTTCTCACTTCTGCTGTTAATCACTCCTAATTTAACAAGATGACCAATGTGAAGGTTTTGAAATGGACACATTTGTCAACCATAATACATCTTCTTCATCCATGGTATCTAAACAAGAATCAGTCCCAACTAATATGATTAGTTCTAATATAAAATTAGTATTTCATTGATCATGTTGACATTGGTTGATAAAGAATCAACGTACACTTGATCCAGGAGACCCATATCTGAGAACGGATAGTTGTTAAGAACGGTTTTGGATATACTGACAGTCATTGTTTGTTATTTGTTAGTTTGTGAATTAATAACAGGCTGATTTTATGTCTTTATATTTATTCTGTTTTTCTACCTATCAAAAAAATTAATTTATTCTGTTTTTCTTGTTTGGTCACCTTTATTTAGCAACTGGTGTTACATGTGACTAATCATTTAGTTATTTCAGCATCAGTCTGTTGTTTGTGAAAATCACCTATCTGGGAACCTATCATTTTCTTGTTTGTGGTTAATATCTACAAATAATAGTTTCCATTATTACAGTTCAGTGTTCATATTTTCTGTTTTAGTTATATGCATCTCTTGATGTTTATTTTCCTCCCTAGATTTTTGAAGCATTTGGGCCTGTGGAGCTTGTGCAACTACCCACGGATCCAGAGACAGGACATTGCAAAGGTTTCGGGTTTGTTCAGGTCAGTATTTTGTGTAAGTTGATTGTGTTGAAAAGTGTGTTGCAATAATGTTTTCACCTTGTGTTTTAACATGAATTTTATTGATACATCATCGCAGTTTGCACAACTTGAACATGCAAAGGCAGCACAAAGCTTGAATGGGAAACTAGAAATTGCTGGTCGAACAATCAAGGTAATAGGCTCATATATCACTTCAACTTTCTATGTTGATACTAGAGGTGTCAAGATAGACGGGCTGACCAGACCCGTGAAAATCGGTCCGGATCGACCCGGGATCGCAGGCCGACCCGTGACCCGAGCGGGCAGTTAACGGGTCAAGGAGGTGTGCCCCGCGGGCTTCGCAGGTTGCACTTTCACGGGTGGAAAAAATAAATAAATTAAATATTGTAGTTAAGTAGGTGCCAACCTAGTTGAAATGTACTTAAACTATAAATTATAGTAAAAGTAGGTACCAACCTAGTTGGGATGTGCTTATACTATAAATATTTGATAATAGTGATTAAAAATGCATTTAGTTGTTATTTGTTTAAGTTAAATTTAACTTTGCAAAGTTATAAATAATTCATGTAACATTAAATTTGAATTCTATGTAAACATTTTTTGGTATAAATATGAATTTATCATTTTGTTCAATTCTTANTTAACAAAAAAAATAATTTTTACTATAAATATGAAAAATTCTATATTTTTATAATTTTATTTATACAATCATACGGGTCAAACTGAAATAAATAGTGACCTGCATGGGCTCGACCCGGATGGGTCAGCGGGCGGGCCTGGGTTGTAGTCCAAAATTGTGAGCCTACCCAGAACCGGCCTGGAACCCGTAGCGGGTGGGCGTTTTTTCACACGGGCCATTACCGGGCTTATATGTTGGCGGGCCGACCCGGCCCGGACCACCCGGATTGACACCACTAGTTGATACTGTGAATTTCCATATATTCTTAACATGTTTTCATATTGTACATTTTTTCTTGTCATCTCTCTATGGCAATCTCAATTGACAGTTTGTTTCCTGACTCACCTCTTTCTGTTTTGAATTCAACTCAGGTTTCCTCTGTTACGGATCATGTTGGAGTTCAAGATGCAGGAGCAAAAACCGCAGATTTTGATGATGACGATGGGGGTGGTTTGGTGAGTTAAATTTTCTTAATTGAATATAGGTGTCATTAAATTAATCATATTGTAGTGAAGATGTAATTCATTTATTGTTTCTAATTGGTTATGAAGTGCTGTTATAATACTGCAAGCTGACAGTATGGTTATGCTTTGAGTCCTGTTTCTGCTTTGCTTAAGTAGTTGAAATGTTAATTTTGTACCGGAAGTTGCTTGATGAGCGGCTGCATTGCCTTCTTCTTCCATGTTTTCATGTTGGATATATCAGAAGTCAGCATAGAGTGCAAGTGACTGCAGCAATCCAAGGCCATTCACTAAGGGAATGGATGAACTCTATGATTCTAAGGATGAGAACTAGAGTGCAGTCAGTCGATGTGAAAATGTGGCAACCTTGGGATAGGACATTTTTAGATAACATTGATCTTGGCACTAATGTGATTTTGGAAATTCAGGGCCTATTTGAGCCCTATTTTTGGTGTAGAATGCATTTTGGAATAGTATATTGATGGAGAATGTGTGGTTAAAAATGAAGGAAAAGGTTTAGGGTTGCGTGTAATATTATTTTATTGAAGAATGTGGTTGAAAAGGAGAGAAAAATGTATTTTGGAAAAATGGGAATCAAACAAGCTCTCATATATGACTGACCATTCTTGAAAGATGATTTTTTCAATATAACAAGTAGACAATGCAATTATGAGAACCTAGTGCCATCCTAGACAGATGTATTCTGTGTGCGAAAGGCTGTTGGAAATATCTTTTAGCCCATCTGGTGGAATAGGTCACATAAGTTGAAGTGCTACTGGTTGTTTCTTAAGTTGATTGGCAAAGCGTTCAAACGTGTGCATATGTTTGTGCGCTTGTCTCTCAATTCGGTATTGACCTTCTGTTGATATCATTCAAAGTTTTTTATTTTTGGAATGAATTGCATTGAAAACAGTGCATTTTAAAATTTGAGGCTTGCTGTTCTTATTTTCTAGCGGTGCTAGGGGTGTAAACGAGGCTCCACTATTGTATTTCACGCACAAGAATTAGTGTCCAAACTTTGGACTTGCTTGGAGAACTCTTCATTTGCATAAATGATGTGGAAATAAATGGTCTGCAAAAATCATCTAAGATGATCTCATCAAAGCTGAAGCTTGGGGAAGTATGATGGCTGATTTTCTGTTGTTACAGCTTTCCATGCACAATCCTGAAATCGCAGATATAGAAACCCAAAAACAAATGGTTTGAGTATTCATAATCAGTGCTGTGTTTTCTGTTTCTTCACGAGGTTCTCATTTGTTCATTGTTGTATGATTTCCCCAGGCTTTGAATGCTCAGTCAAGAGCTTTGCTTATGCAGAAGCTGGATCGCAGTGGTATTGCTTCGAGGTTTGTACATGGGATTAAATTGTATTCATTCCTTCCTTTCTTCATGACTGTCACTCAGGCTTGATTTTTTTTTTTTTTCTTTCAGTGTTGTGGGGCCTCTCAGAGGAGTGCCTGGGCTTAATGGATCCGCTACATCACAAGCAGCAATAAACATGCCCCTGAATCCAGTGACGGTGCTTCCTACTCCAGTTCTTCCAACCCCGGTTGTTTCTATGGCCCCTGAACCTGTTGGGAACCCCAGCGAGTGTTTACTATTGAAGAATATGTTTGATCCAACCGCCGAGGTTTGTTTTATTTATCTGTCATTGATGCGTGCAACTTGAGGAAAGTTTTGTTTACATTTTTCCATTTATGCTTGAATATGATTTGGCAGGAGGATCCGGAGTTTGATTTGGACATTAGAGATGATGTGCATGAAGAATGTTCCAAGTATGGAAGAGTAAAACATATATTTGTGGACAAGTAAGTTAGTATATAACCTTTTTTTGTCTATTTTTATTTGCATGTTATATGAAGATAATGATCTATTGATACCTTGATAGCATGATAATCTTGATACACAACCACAAGGTCTCCCATCGAAAGAAAGAAACAAAAAATCCCATCCTATAGTTGGTATCTTGTAAAGTTTATGCTTATTCTTGTAATAAGATCAATCGTGCTTATTGGCTACTACAGGTGAAAAAAGAACGCCAAAGATAAATTTACTCTCGTAATCACACTTGGTGAACAGCTGGATGTTGTCTAATAATATTCTTCTGACTTACAGGAATAGTGCTGGTTATGTATACTTAAGGTTTGAAAGTGTGGAAGCAGCATCACGTGCCCAACAAGCAATGCATAAAAGATGGTTTGCTCGTAGATTGATCTCAGCCATATTCTTGGTAATGTACTTGTAAAAGATCACCCACAACACCCACTCCCACCCCAGGGAAGAGTCTACAGCTAGAAAAATGTCTCTTCTTAGTTCAACTGACTTGTGGGAACATGAAATTAATTTCCTTTTATTTCCCAGAAATGCCAAAATTCCTATGCTAGTTAAGATCTTTCAAGATTCTTGCAAGGGATAACCTGATCACCTTGAGGTCCTTGTGTTAACCGCACGTTAAAAAACTTTTCCATGTCCAAAATCATATTATGAATTGAAAATTCTCTGAAATTAGTTCATACATCATTGTTGCCCTATATAATTTTTTTTTTTTTAATCATTTTTTTAATTTATTTTCCTCGTTTTGTTTTCTCTGCTCGACATTGCCTCATTCCTGCTGGAAATTATAGCAAGGGAACTTGGGGAAATGTGGTTTATTTAAAAGCTTTGGAGTTCAATTTGTACTTAGCTCGATTATTGTTTTGTGAAGTTATTTCTGATTTTTGATCGTGGCAAAGCTTACGGACTAAATATGTAATAATTTAATAGTCATGTAAAAGCAAATGAAGCTCGTGTTAGGGGATCCAACTTTTTGTTTGGAGAACGGCTTTAGTGATAAAAAGCTCACAGTGAAAACTGAATTTCATGGAGAGTGGAAATTAGTTTTCCATTATTTGAATTTGGACGTGGCACCCAAAAAAAATAAATGAAAAAATGACACTCTTTCTTTACTGCAAGTTGCATTTGTGAAGATCACTTCATGGGCTCTTTTCTAACAGCTCAACAGCTTGATGCAGGGTTCTGCAATTGATCTGCATTGCGGCCGTATTTAAGTGAATTTAGGCATTTCATTGTTTGAAAGTCGGGTCATCCGGTCTTTTAAGTAGTTTAGCGGACAAAATATGTTAAAAGAGTTAAAGTTAAAATGGCTACACTTCTAAATGTCCGTTTCTTTGTTGTTTTAGATATTAATAACAGCACTTTTTGCTAATTTTGCAGTTGTTTTATTACCATGGATTTGTTTCCTCATTTATGAATGGGAAATTGTCTTTATTTTTGCAGCAACCATATGAATACGATGCCAAATTTAAAGGTACTGCTTGAACAATCTACTGCTGATCAGTCATGAAACATGAGATGGTGCTACTACCTGATATGGATATTTGTGTTTAATCTTCAACGCAGTGATAAAATCCATGTACAAGTAACATTTCATTTATAGTTCAGGTGTTTTGCAACTGTTTTCTAGACCATCTGGATTATGTAATTTCATGGAATATTTGGATTACAGAGTTTTAAGTGGATTATTTTTACCTGATTAAGTCATGCATATGTTATCGGACTCCTTATATTCTCTCGAAAATGGAAGTATATCTTTCTAATGCTTTCGTTTCTTATTAACTTTTGTAATGGAGATGTGTATCTCCAAGTTTTCTATTATGCTGATTTCTTTGTTTCGTTCAGTTTTATTTTATGAGGTAAGAATGTAAGACGGCTTTCACACCTTGATCTACTTGTGTTGAACACTAAGGACGTGGAACTCTTAGGTTCCCATCTGAGTCATACTTTCTTGGCCTCATAAAGCCTGCCGCTGGTGGAGATCTATATGTTGCTGTTCAGATGGGTACTTCTTGGCCTCTACTGGGATTCATGAATTTATTTAACAGGCAACCCAACTCAATTCTGTTGGGTCGGTTTCTGTTACCTAACCAGATCGATTCATTACAGAAAATTTCCAAACCGACCAAGTGGGGTGGGTTTGGTTTTGGCTCGAATCTGCCCCATTGATGATTATTTGGGATAAGAATATTCTATATATGAAAAAAGCCTTCACTTCCAATCACTTGAGCTTCCTTTGTAATTTTTTCTACAAATTCTCCTTGTGTGTCTTACCACACGGTTTTGGCAAATGTTAAAGCATCCTATAGTTTTGAGTAATAACTTGTGAACACCGCGAAGCATTTCCACGGGGGTTGGTGAAGGGAGCCATGAGTATTTAGCCTGGCATTGGTCTTTGTGGACTTACATGGAATTCAACGTCTGATACTAGGATTAGAGCATAAGCTAATGATGTTTTCGACTATTGAACTTCCACCATCTAGGGGTGCGCAAGTTTGAGCTGCACCGATTCCAAGATGCTCAGATATATCAAATTCTAGGGGTCAAACGTCTTGATATATAGTTATTAACAGATTATAACAACCGTGATGATGGGCATTAACGCACGTAATGTTTTAAGTCCACTATGGTGACTCGACAGGTCGTGTCAATTAGTTAAGGATGGATCATGCCATATTGCATGAAAATAAAATTTTGGTTACATTGTTAGTGTTTTGTTTTTGCAGTGAGAAATTATGCAGTTTTTTCCCCATAATACCGGCATCAAAAATCCCATCTGCAAAAGGGATAATTCAGAATTGAAGACGATTCAGTTCATCATTCATAGTAAAGTTACAGCAAATTGCTAGGGTCCTTCGTTCATAGTAAAATTTCAGCAAATTTGCTTACGAACGTTCACATAATAATCTATACAACACAAAAATCGTCAGTCCATATCTTTCGAGGGTAAATTTGTATTTTTTTTCCCTATTGTTTTATTTATTCCGACGATCAGCTATTGGACTTCAGCGATGCACCTCTTTTTGTCGTTGATTGCATAAAAACCACAACCTTGCTACATTATCAGACGAATTTGTCACATTCCTTGACAGAATGTCACATGACATTATTTCATTGACCAGTTAAAAAAAAGGACAGTTTTGAAACAATCATTTGTTGCCAAACCTTCATCGTCATCCAAGATGTCCAACTCATCTGGCAAAGTGGCATTATTGTAAAAACCATTGCCAACGCCATCTCTAATTGTTGAAGAAATGTATCAGTTGGCATTATTGTACAATTTAGTGCTGCACCTTAGCTCCTGTTTGGTATAACATTAATCTAAAATCACGCCTTTCATGAAAAATTGGACATTGTACGAACAAAAAAAAAAAACTCATTATTATTCACCTTTCATAGAATACTATTCCTCTTACTAACATGATTCTTTATAAATTCGCAACCTAAAACGTTTCATTGGCTTGGTAGACAAGTAGAGGTTATTAATACTCCGATACCGTTGTTTCTTCTTCGGCTTGCAACTCTCCAAATCCGGCAAGATTTTCCGGGACGACGAGGATGTGATTTTACAGTATTGGCCCTCATCAACAACGCCTCCATCGTTTACATCTTTGCTCTCGTCGTCATCTCCGAATAGCTGGATTATGAGCTGCTGAACTACGGCTGCCGGAAAAGCCAACTCCGGCAAGCCCTTTTCACATTCAGTTTTAGGATTAGAATGAGCCATTAAATATGCAATCTATATCTCTCTGCGTCTCTCTGTGTTTATTTATATAGTTTGAGAGAGAAACAGCAGTGTTAGTGCAGGGAAGATCTGACGAAGTTGTAAATCATTATAGAGACTGCGTAACAATAGTAATATGAACGCAGATATAAAAAGGAAGAACTTATTGAATAAAAATTATCTTTCGTTGGATTTATGCTAACACGACATTGACTCCGTCTGTTGAATTCTTTGATGAAATGGTCTTCAGTTCTGTTAGAAATTAGAACCGTTGACTAGGTAATAGGGTGTTCAAGTCTACGTTGTATTATACAAAATAAAACATTATTTTAACTTATTTTAAACTCAACTTTCCAAATAATTAACCTTGTTAGCAGGGGTGGGTGAAAAAAATCGAAAAATCAACCAAACTAAATCGAGTCAGGTTGGTTTGAACTAAGTTCGGTTAATTTTAACAGTTAAAAAGTCGGGTTGTATTAGTTACGGTTAAAGCAACCAACCCGTCAATTAACCGATCCAACCCGCTAATACATTGTGTTGAACTCAAAAAATGCGCCAACAAGATCCCGGCTCCACTCAAGTCAACATAAACTTGCTCCTACACACTTGGCCAAACCATTAGTCACAAGCGACCTTCTCCGATGGTGGGGGAGGCGGCCGCGTGCACTTAGATAGTCAAGTCAGTAGATGAGATATTTATATTTGAGTGTGAGATGTGCTTTAGACGTGAGCCACTTAACTATTTGCGCATCGGGTCTGTGTATAAGCGTGTAAAAATAGGAGAGAATAATCTTACAAAACTTATAGTGTTTTGAGTTGCATTACCCTTCAAATGGAATGAGTTGTGATCTTTTGTAATAGTAGAGATGATGTGGTAGCCGTTGGATGAAGAGACACATGGCTTTATCTCTTTATTCGAAGCGTCCCACGTAGGCATCATATCACACATATTTGGTCATGCATCATTTAATACACTCTGAAAAGGTAGTCACTCTATAGCTTAGGTATGATACCTATGTAGTAGGCTGACAAGACTTAACATTCTTCTACTACAACATGGGTCACATCAATCATTCTCATACGATCTTTATGTAGAAGATCACTTGAGAGAAGTAAACATGAAAGATGCTCCTTTATGGTTAGGAGGATTTCGCTTCGATAATATGGGCTTTAACTATTTAAATATTGCTTCGGTTTCAGGGCTTTAGCCACTTACATAACACTTCTGCTTTAGAACTTCAACCACTTATACAGTACTTCAGCTTCAGGGATTCAACCACTTACATAGTGCTTTAGGGCTTCAATCATTTACATAGCGCTTCTACTTCAGGGCTTCAACCACTTGTATAGTGCGTTGAATAAAGCGATGTATTACTTCTCTATTGTTGTTTTGTAGCAAGTGACGCTTTGCTTTGGCCATGGAATTTTTACTTACATATGGTGCTTTGGGCGAGGCATCGATTCATCATCTTTACCTATGACTTCGGTTCGATTTTTGATGATGCGACGTGTGGGCCTTTTGTTTGTGCTTTTTTTGACCCTCTATTTTGAGGCTTACACACATTGTTTTTATTCATTTTAAAATATATATTTTTAAACTTAAAAATATAAAATAATAAAAACAAGAATATAATTCTTTCTCAAATAATTTGTTTACCGTCTACACCTTTTCTACCAAAACTTCGAATTTCAAAAGAAAAGAAAAGTAAAGAGAATAATTGTTTATTGTAAACTCCAAATTTGGATTGTAACATTAATTATCATTTTAATGTAATTACTTATTGGTAACTATCGGCTATATATGATGATTTTATAAATATCGACCACTTTACCATTTACATTATATATATTATAAATGTACTACACAAACAAAAAAATTTATGTAGGCAAACAAATTTTTTAACCCTAAATAGGTACGCAAATTTTTTTAATTCAGACAAATGTTCAAACCAATTTCAGTTTCAACAACTGAATTGGGTCAGTTGGGTTGAAATTTATCCAATCCGACCAAGTTGGTTTCGGTTTCGAGGTGAGCTCAAAATCAACCAAACCCGAACAATGCCTATTACCTAGACCTACTTCTTAGAGCATCTCCAATGAACTAATCAAAGGTAATAGTTAATTGTATTTCAACCAGTGAATGCTAAAATAGAGCCCTCAACACACTTTATTTTAATTTTTTTAAAAATAAAGGAGCAATTTGCAAATAAGAAAAATTATATTAAATAAAAGACGAGGAAAAAAAATAAATGTTTATAAGAAAATAGAATAGGTATGCTTGAGAAGTGTTTAGAAGCAATATAATTTATAAATAGATAAAAATGAGCAATGAATAGAACTTGTGAATCCCTATGAAATGATAAAATAAAAAGTGGTTCAACCATTTATAAACAAATTGTGAAGATCGGTCAAAATGAGTTGTTGCAGTTGAAAGTTACGTAGTTCGACCCTAATAATACCTAGAGGGGGTGAATATGTATTAATGCGGTATTAAAATTATCTTTAGAATTAATTAGCAAAAAGTCACTAATTAAATTATTATTCTATATGATTAAACATACAATTCCAGTTTTCCTATGTTTAAATACCGCATATATAGTAAGTAATAAAAAACACAAGAATGATCACGGAAAAACTCAAACTGGGTAAAAATTTCGGACACTTTGCCAGTCAAATATCCACTATAAACGATTCTTTAACTTACAGTTTACCAGACTAGACGATGACACGTACTATTTGATCTCCTGACTGCAATTTCGACAGCTCTCCCGAATTCTGTGCTCCGACACCAATTCCAGCTGCAATTTCCAAAACTCTCATAGATTCTGCTCTCCTGCAACAACTCATAGCTTTGTGGAATAGTCTATATCATGTGGATGCACGAAGAACACCACGTTCTTCACCAACTGGAATTCCAGTTACCTTCCTTTGATCTTCAGCAACTCTGATAGATATAGATGAAGTGGTAGTTTGTAGTTTGGTATTTGGATTGTGAAACTGATGTTTTTCTCACCAAAAGGCAATTATGGAACGAAGGTTGAAGGCAAATATGTGAAAAAAATCTCGCAGCATATGTCTCTCTCAAAGGTCAACCTTAAAAAAATCGTTCTGTGACTTTAGAGTATTTATAGGTAGGTTATAGAATGAATGGGTTGGGAGAAAAAGTCTTTAAAAAATGAATTTAAAATTTTTCGGATAACACTGTCGCTCAAGCGAGGGTTTGTCGTTCGAGTGAAGAAGGGACGACAGTCTAGCGACGATATTTCAATTTTTGTAGCTCGAGCCATCCCTTGACGACAATCTAATGAAAATCTGCGCTGTTTTTCCTTCTTTTCCCATTCTCGATCCCTAGATCTAAAAACTTACTTTTGACAAATTGCACATTACTCCTTGACTTTTTACAACCTATTAATTTTCGTTCTTTTGTTCACAAAATCGTCAATTACATAATATCAAAAACCTAACAGCAGTGTACAAAAAAAATAAAATAAAAGGATACTCTTTGGGATGCTCTTAGTATCCCTAAATGTCAAACTAGTCCAATATAAGATTGTAGTACAAATCATGGGCTCCCATTAAATTAAAATTCATTTTTTT
>CAIGRF010017588.1:1969-18650 GCA_903798235.1 Fraxinus ornus
TTTTAATAATATATTTATTAAAGAATTTAATATTTTCTTTAATTTAACTTAATTATTTATTTAGTAATTTATATATTTCTAAAATAAATAAATAAATAATATTGCGAATAAATAAATTACTAAGAATAAAAAAAAAGAAAAGAAAATGATTAACATTGTTCATTTGGTGTAAATTTTAATGTAATGGTTGAAGAAAAATTTTAATTTGATACAAGATTTGGTGTAAAATGGTACAAAATTTGATGTAGCACTGAAGATGACCTTACTACACATGAACCCAATTAGCAATATGAATAGTAAAAGAAAAATACATATTGAACTGACATAATACAAGTTATAATACCAAATAGTGCATGAATGTACTTACACTCTTACCTAGAATTAATGTTTCAAAATAAAGAACAATATGACTTGACAGAAAAAAAAAAAAACTTGAGCTGAGATGTTTGAAAAGTTTATTTTGAAGTTTTTATATTAACTCTTACCTTACTGTACCTGAATTACTTGCGATAGATTAAATAGTATGCAAGGGAATGAAGGCATAAGAGGTTCACATAAAATAATGCGAACCACTCCATCCAACTAGCTACAGACCGACAAAGTTTATAAAAAGTGTGATACTTTTAACTGAATCTATTACTAACTAAAAAGAATCCTTAGCATATGATAAAAAAAGAATCATATGGGAGAAAATCCAGAAGAAAAACTACCACCAGAGGTAGACATCAAAGGATACAATTGAGAGAGTTCGAACAATTCACCACACTTCAATAGTGGTGAGTAAATCTTTTATATATAGTTACAAAGCTAAATTATAAATGGTAATTACAGTAAAAATGGAAATAAGAAATCTGTACAAATCAGTCTCCTAAGATCAAGGTAACGTATCCTTGACACCCCCCCGGCAAGCTGAGCGTCGGATTTGAACGAACACGAAGCTTGGTATGAAAGAATTCAAAGAGAGGTCGAGAGACACTTTTGGTGAAGAGGTCGGCAATATGCAGATGAGAGGGCACATATCGGGTGCGAAGTTTGCCAGCAACAACAAGCTCTCGAAGAAAATGGTAGTCTAATATAACATGCTTCGCCCGTTTGTGAGAAACGAGATTGGAACTTAGGAAGATTGCATTTTTGTTGTCACATAAGAGAGTGGGCTTTTGGGAAATGGAAACCTTGAGATCATGAAGTAGATGAGTGAGCCAAAGGAGTTTAGCTGCAATAGTGGCAATGGCGCAATATTCGGACTCACAGCTAGAACGGAAAATAGTGGGTTGCTTCTTAGCACTCCAAGATACCAGATTATCGCCAAGATAAATAGAGTAGCCAAAGGTGGAGCGACGAGTATCGAGACAACCAGTCCAATCGGCATCAGAGTAAGCAACGAGGGTATCGGAAACAACTGAAGGGCGAAAAGAAAGACCAAAGTGAAGTGTGCCCTTAACATAGCGTAAAATGCGCTTGACAGCAAGAAAGTGATCTGTAGTAGGGGCATGTAGGAATTGGTTGACAGAGTTTACAGCATGAACAATGTCAGGACGAGTAATGGTTAAGTACTGAAGAGCACCAACTAGAGATCTGTAGAGAGTGGGGTTTGAGAAAGTAGGTCCACCACTAGTCAAATGCTGATAGATGACCATAGGAGTGTAAATCGGCTTGCTGTCAAGTAACTGTGCTCGAGTCAGAATATCTCGAGCATATTTAAGCTGACTGAGAAAGAGACCATCAGAAGTGTAAGTAGCTTCCAGACCAAGAAAGTAGCTGAGAGAGCCCAAATCCTTGGTGGCAAACTCAGAATCGAGCTTGCGAGCAAAGCGATCAAGAAAAGAAGAGTTGTTGCCAGTAGGGATGATATCATCAACATACAAAAGCAGATAAATAGTGTTAGACTGCTGATGAAAGACGAAGAGAGAGGTGTCTGCACGGCTACAAGAGAACCTCAGAGTAAGAAGAAAAGAACGGAAGCACTGAAACCAGGCACGAGGGGCCTGTTTGAGGCCATAGAGAGCTTTCTTCAGTTTACAAACATGATTTGGATATCGAGGATCAATGTACCCAGGGGGCTGTTCCATATAGACATTTTCAGTGTGAGTGCCATTAAGAAAGGTATTTTTCACATCAAGTTAACGGAGAGGCCATCTGTTTGCAACAGCAAGAGAGAACACAACGCGTACAATAGTCACTTTGACAACAGGACTGAAAGTGTCAGTGTAGTCAAGACCAGGTACTTGGGTGTAGCCTTTGGCTACAAGGCGAGCCTTGAGGCGCTTAATAGATCTGTAACACCCATTTGGAACCGACAATGTTGGTATTAGCCGGTCTAGGGACCAAAACCCAAGTGTGATTATGTTGCAGAGCCTGAACTTCTTCATCCATGGCAGCAAGCCATGCAGGATTCTTAGCAGCAGATTTGAAGAGCAGTGAGCAATTTAAAGGATCCCAAAATACTAAGATGCAATGGATGGCGAGTCTTGAAAATGCCAGCTTTAGCTCGTGTGATCATGGGATGAGAACCCACATGAGGAGCTGGAGCTGGAGCAGGAGTAGTGAGAAGATGAGTAACAACAGATTCAACAGAAAACGGTTAAGGCTTCTGAGAAGGTGAAGAGGGACCTGCAGAAGAGGCAGTAACCTGTAAAGACTTGTTCAATGGATCAGTACAAATAACACATGGGTTAGACCTGGATGAAGTAATATGCGAAGAATGATGCAAAGGGGACAGTGAGGGTAGGTCGGGATAAGGTAGGCTTGGTTCAAGAAAATTTGAAATGTGGAGTGAGGAGATGGGCTGGGCTTGAGAGCTATCTCTAGAGGGAAATTGGTGTTCATCGAATTGGACATGTCAGGTGATATAAATCCTGGAGGTAGTGGGGTCAAGGCAGTGAAATCCTTTATAAGAAGGACTGTATCCTAAAAAAATGCAAGGGATGTTGCGAGGAGAAAATTTGTGGGGCATATGATCACGCAAACAAGGATAAACACGACAACCAAAGGGATGAAAATTCTCATAGTTTGGTGATGAACCATAAAGAAGCTGAAAAGGAGATATACCTTCAAGAAGCGGTGTGGGCAAACGGTTGATGATGTAGGCCGCAGTGCTAAAGGCGTCAACCCAGAAACAAGGAGAAATGTGGGAATGGAAGAGGAGTGCCAGTCCCATCTCAGTCACATGTCGGTGTTTTCTCTCAGCGCGCCCATTCTGAACGGGTGTATATGGGCAAGAGAGTTAATGGTGAATACCTGAGGTGCTAAGGTGTGCTTTGAAACGATTGCTTGTAAATTCGGCACCACCATCACTTTGAAAAAATCTTATACGGGTGGAATGTTGATTTTCCACAAGTTTTTGAAAGTGAATAAAGATATCATAAAATTCAGATTTTAATTTCATAGGATAAAGCCAAGTGAAACGGTAATAATCATCAATTAATAGTACATAGTAAATAAATACCGAATTTGATTTGACGGGGGAAGGACCCCAAATATCACAATGTATAAGATCCAACACATTTGATGATCGACAATCATTGCAAGAATAGGGCAAGCAATGATTCTTTACAAGTTGACACGTGTCACATAAAGCATGAGAAGGCAATAAAGAGGTAAGATAAAGATGACGGTTTTTATTTAAAGAAGAAATAATAGAATGGTTTACGTGTCCAAGACGAGCATGGCATAAATCGTACGAGGCATGTAAAGCTCTATTTTTAAGAACGAAAATAAAAGCGGAATGTCCGCGCTCCAGCACATATAAGCCGCCATCCCTCTTACCGGTTACCACCACCTTTCCCGTTTGACGATTCTGGATAGAAAAATGATTATTAGTAAATGTAACCGAAAGGGAAAATCAGATGTTAATTTGCTAATGGACAAGAGATTTTTTCTTAGATGAGGGACGACTAGAACATCTAATAAGTCAAGTGTTGGGGTAGGAGAGATGGTACCGGTGTGGGTAATGGGTAGGGAAGCACCATTCCTAACAATTACTTGGTCCTTACCCATATAATTAATTGCCCGATCTAATTGGGAGGGATTCGGTGTCATGTGTGCCAAAGCTCCCGTGTTCAGGTACCAATCACTAGGCTCAGGCCTATTAACAGAACATGAGGCGTGAAAGGCCTCTGCTAGGTGGGCTGAATTACCCACAATGTCCCTGTGTCCTCCTCGTTCATACCGTTGGTTGCACTTGTCGGTATAGTGGCCTTCTTGCCGACAGATTTGGCAGCGTGGTGGACGGCTTCCCTGCCCAAAAATGGACGCCCATTGCCACGGTTTGAAGAGAGATTTCATCCATGTTGATTACGATTTGAGTGCCTGAGATGTGGGCGATTGGGGCCTCAATTTGTGGCTGTAAATGTAGCGGCTGGAGGGCCATAAGAATCAAGAGATCGCTAGAAGATCTCAAAGCTTTCAACCTTGGAGACCAAATCGGTGAACGGAGGCAGAGGTGTCTGAGCCAATTGGGCGGTGGAGAAGCTGGTGAATTCCGAACCTAACCCTCGGAGGAACCAGTGGGATTTATCAGTCCCGTCGACGGGTCTTCCAATGGCATGGAGTTGATCGCAAAGGGCTTTGAACGATTTGGCATATTCTGTTATCGATCGAGTCCCACGTTTCATCAGTTGAAGGTCGTCCTTGAGACGAATTTCTCTGGCTTTTGATCGATGACTGAAGGTGTTCTCGAGTGCTAACCAGACATCGCGTGAGGTGGAGAGGCCTACAACCTCGGCCATGACTTCCTCCGTGAGAGAGGAGAGCAGAAGGCTCAGAAGAAGTTGATCAGTGTTCTTCCACGCTAAGTGTTTGCTGTTTGGCATCTTAGAACCTTCAAGGTCAAAGAGTAGCGGCGCTGTAGAGTGCCATCTACATGGCCGAGTAATTCTTGGCTTTCAAGTAGAGGGATAAGCTGACTCTTCCATAGGAGATAATTAGAGGATGATAATTTGATGGTTATCATGTGAATCATGGTGTTGAAAGGGAAAAGGGCGGAGGAGGTGTTTTCGGAAGACATTGAAGCAAATGGATCGATGGAGGCTAATCCTTGGAATGCTCTGATACCATGAGAGAGTTCGAACAATTCACCACACTTCAATAGTGGTGAGTAAATCTTTTATATATAGTTACAAAGCTAAGTTATAAATGGTAATTACAGTAAAAATGGAAATAAGAAATCTGTACAAATCAGTCTCCTAAGATCAAGGTAACGTATCCTTAACAACAATAGCGATGAGTTAATGGATAGCGATGCTAATCCGAAACGACATCGGGAAGAGACATTGACAGAATCGCAAGCCAACATTTCTCCAGCTCAACGTTGCCTCTTAAGAAAGAAAGTGTCTATTGCCAAAACAATTCAGAATATATCCAAAAGCCTACAAATGTAAACAGCGAAGAATGCATATTTGTGTGCAATAATCAATAATCTGGGAAGAAATTGGCAAGATGATTATGGTAGAAATGGAGAAAAGCACGGTGCTAGTTCCTTCCGCGAAGAGAAAAAATAGTATGTAGATTTCGAGAATTGGTGATAGTATGGTACAAAAGAAAAGGAAAAAGTGGAATGAGGATAAATCCGCTCTAGGAAAGTCTATGGATGCTCCTGCAATAGGAAGACAACTAAGTATTTTTGTCACGGAGACTAGAAAGCTAAAATTTATATCGACACTTCATACAACACTCTTCCGACGAAGGTGTATGAAGATCAATCGGCTAGGTTACATGAGATGGATGACAATGACGAGTGTGTACCGTTTTTCAAGGAGATCAAAGATGTGCCAATCCCAGACAATTTTATTCGTCCTGTGATAGAGAATCACAACAAAATAGGAGATCCTATATATCATCTATTCGAGTATATGATACACATGACTGAAAAATAAAGGCCTTGCACTAAAGTGTTAAGGTTTCCATTTAACACTGGATAGATCGCCACTAGGATTGATTAGGAGCTGGCCGCAACTATAGAGAGCGTTCTTAGGAGCGTTCATTGAAAGTAGAATGGGACAAGCTCCAACCATACGATTGAATGACATGCGGCAGAAAGAAGACAAGTTTGTTAAAAGCTATATTACACAAATTAGCACATAACGTCCCCACCTTTCATTGTTATTGTGAAAACATCCATACCTTTCATTTTTTGGCATTTTCACATTTATTTTCACCTTCCATTGCGTAAAAAGTCATTTTCACCTATTTTTTCAAATAAAAATTATGAAATGACGAATATAACCATTTTTAAATAAAACAAAAAAAAAAGAAAAAAAATAATTGCAACCACAGTCCCAAATTTTTTTAAAAATCGCAAATAAGTCACAAATAAATTATTAAAAGGGTAATTAGTATATAATGTCCATCTATTTCACCATTATTGCGAAAAAGTCCCTACCTTCAATTTTTTTTTTTTTTTTTTTTTTTTTGCATTTTCACCTTTAATTATATATTTGATTGCGCAAACCATTATTTCTATTCATTTTCATCCAATTTCTCAATAAAAAATTGTGAAATAATGAATATAACACTAAGCAAATTGGATCATGTTCAATGTACAAATCATATGTTACACGAACTTGACAAATTGGAGATAAAGCATAAAATCTTATTGCCTGTCCTATATCCAAGAAGGAAATTTGTAATACAAGGGTTTGTGCAATATTAAGTGCTCAACGATATATAAACAAATACCAAAAAGCAATGTTGATTTTGGTAAATCTAAATGAATTACAAAGTCCGGACATCAAAATAGTAGCAATACCAAATTAAATTATCCCTCATACGATACAACAAAACTTAAATATTCACTCATACCTGAACATAAGTAAATTGAAATGGTAAGCATGCCGCCTAAGTTTAATGTATTATAGTTTAAATGCATACACGATATACTTTTGAACAACTTTTATCGGACAGTTTCAGAATGGTAAAACAGATAGTCAAAATGTCTATTCAGACAGTTATGAAATGTCGAGATCGAATCTAAGTTATTTGATGTGAAAACATTATTTTTAAACATTAAGTATGTTCATCAATACTTAAGTACCATATGAACAATTCTTGATTTTAGCTTGAAAGATAAACACACTATGATTTCAACTTTGATATTTCAATTCTTGTAGAAAAATTCAATTAGATTTTTAGGAAAAAACTTCACTTCTTCATGTCAAGAAAATGTTAGAAATTTTTTTTTTTTAATCTACCAATTATCTAGCTATTGTTTGGTCTCCATTATTTTTAAAATATATTTTTCTTTCTTATTTTTTTCGTCATATACATTCTTCAATAAAATAATATTGTAGGTAAACTCAAATTTTTTCTCCATCAAATCACTATTTCAAAATATATTTTTAGAAAAAAAATTGAGGCTCAAACAGGATGCTATTGCGTAATAACTTAATTTCACGGTTAGCTTATCCAATGAGCCTTACATCAAGTCTTGATATTTAATATGCATTAAATGTGTTGAAAAGGGATTGAAAAGGGTAGTAAATTGAATTTTTTGCACTAAAAAAATTATGTATATTTTTGCAAGATTTTGAAAAAAATGATAAGTTGGTGGTGCATTTTTATATGAAAAATGCTACACTTACACACTTGGTTCACAATTATCTCACATGTGTGTGGGTCCTACAATTTGGATTTCATTGTGGACCTCACACACATGCGAGGGGATTGTGTATTAAGCCCCTGTTTGACACCCATTAATTTCCCTTTCTCATTTTTCATTTCAACCACACATTCTCCTAATAAAATAATATTACACACAAATAAAAAACTTTTTATCATTTTTTCACCATACATTTCTTACATCAATCACTATTTCAAAAATTATTTCTACTAAAAATGGGTTTCACACAGGAGCTAAATTATGTACCAAGTGTGTACAACAACAAATTTGTTTTTATATTAGTTACTTTGCAAATGATCCATTCAAGATTTTGATTAGCCATGTCGGCAAAGCCCGGCACGTGTGAAAGAAAAATCATGGGTGACGTAAGATCGAACGGTCACATCAGTGCTGTTCTACAATGTTGATGTTTCCACGTCACATCATCTTTGTCACTGTAGAAAGAGAAAAAAAAATAAAAAAAATAAGGAGGACCTCTAATTTGCGGCTATGCAGGCACATGATGTGATAGGCTTTTGACAAATAAATTCGGACATGAGCCAAATATAAGCTCAATTTTTGACAAAAATGTTATTTATAAGCAGAATTAGGTTCTATTTAAATATCTTATGTGGCAAGGTTCGACTCGATTTGATTTGATTCAATTCATGAGCGTGACTCAATTCATGTGGAGCCAAGTCGGGGCTCAACTTGTGAAGAAAAAATTGGCTCAGACGGCCCATTGAACACATGGGCAACATGGGCTGAGGGGAGCTCGGGCATCCCCCGAGCTTTTAAATTTATTTTTTATAAATTCAAAAATAATAAATAAATAATGTTTTAAAATCCGTCTTCTTTTTGTGGCTTAGAATTAAATACGTATGACGTAGATGATGTTAAAATTATATACAAATAAATTATTGCGTGAACATTTTTTTGGGAAAAAGTGACGGAGTAAGGAAAGTTAACGTAAATGATGCTTACAAATTACAAAAACGGGTGCTAGACTCTTTAGCCATTTGAGCTATCAAATTTATCTTGTATATATGTCTTCTTTCAATCTTGATCGACAGTTCAACAAAACCTTGTCACCTACACTAAAAGAAGCATTCGATTCCACGGCAGATACCAAATGTGTTAGTAGATATTGAGCACATCCACGACAAAATACCTATGAATCATCAATAATTCAACATTTGGGGTACTAAAATGGGTAGAAACACGGCTAAATGAGTGATTACAATTACATGAACTTAAATAGTTTCAAAAATCTTTATCATCTTATGACAATACACTATGCCTGAGTGTTGGGGGTCGTCAAACGTTCCTACCACTTCTTTCAACTTAATGATGGTAGATGTCATATAAATCTTCATGTGTAGTGGGTATCCATTAGTTAATTTGCTTGAGATTCTGAATACAATATACTTCTTGCCCTATATATTAGTCTAAGGGTCCATCGCCGAAGTAAAAGGGAACAAAATGTGCAAATCCTCCCAGTATTTGGCCTCCATGGTATGTATAATATCTTAAAAATGAGGTTCGTTTCTAAATATTGAAAGTATTGGTAATACACAAAATGCAAAAGAACGAGCGGACACGTAAGATACTATATATTTGTGCACGAGTTAATCACATCGTAAAACACTATACATTATTCGACATTATTTTTTCCGTATAAATAGATATTAATTTTATGTATAATTAAATTTAATTCCTTTTTTTTTTTTTTAGTTTTTTTTGCCAGATCAGGATTTTAAGTTGTTTACTTTTCTTCTTCCAATTGGAGTGTTCAAACCTTTTTATTTTTTATTTTTTTGCAATTTCGGTGATACAGAACATCACTTGAAACGTGTAGTGTTTGAGGTGAATTTTCGGGCATGGTCCTAGGTGATAAAGAGTTTTGTTCTTTCTCTCCTGCTAGCAATAATTACTACAAAACCGAATTTTGATTCGGTTCCAAAAGTAAATATTTCTTATAATATCTCAATAAAATCATAATTTACATTGAGTTTACATGAACTAATATGCATTTGAGAATAATAATCTGTTATGTCGCTTGAAACATTTTTTGGTGCCGACCTCAATAAAAATTGGTGTTATCCAATTCTCAAGAAATGTGAACCGAACATTTTTGGTGCCGACCTCAAATATCTTTTTATAAAATTTAATGAGAAAGATGCATACTAAATGTAACTAGTTGTTGTTGTATGTCGTAATCGCCTCCGACTGCCGTGTCAACAAGTCATGACGCGCTCGGGCACTGTGGGATTGATGAAAGAAATTATTGGAGACAAAAATGGAGGTCCATATGAGGACCGTTTAAAGCCTAGGGAACTATGAATCTTTCCTATTGCCAATAAAACAACAATTTCAGGACCACAGGAACTGAAACCCTAAATTTCAACACTCCATTAATCCACCAAATATCATTCTCATGCAAATAATGACAATGTTTGATAGATCAGCTAGGAAGAATCCCAAGTATTATGGGTAAAGGATGAGAGAGCATGTGAGCTTTAGTTGGAGGATGAGAAAAGTCCATGGAGCTGTTGAGAAGATTTAGTATTTTGTTTTGCTGTTTTGTTGTTTTACTTTGAAGTTTTTAATTTTACTTCCAGGTATTTTCTTTACAATTACAGTATGTAGCTGTAGTTTAGGAAAATCTATTGAGTCAATATAAATATTCGGGTTTACTTTTAATGAATTATAGTTTAATCTCTTTTTTATATTGTTTGTCGAGCGAAACTCAATAATCGAAAGTGAAACTACAAGTAGGGGGTAAACATGATTCCATTTGATTCTAGGTCCCAAGACATCTGAATCGAAACCAATAGTTTGGTTTGGCTTGGTTCTAGTTCCATTACTTAAATTTTCAATTACCACATCCATAAGTTCATAATATATACCTAAATAAAATAAAAAATAAAAAAAATTGACATCAATCATTCAACATATGTAATTGTGGCTGTGGTATAGGCGTGCGAGTGTCTGTCTAGAATTGAAAAGAAAAATGAATTAGAATTTAGATATAGGCTTGGCCGCTTTGTTTGATAGTGCTAAGGTAAAATGTAATGTTAACATTTTTGTATATTTCACACTTGTGATTTTTAAAAGTTGGATTCACTAATTTGTAAAAAGAAGAAAAAATATAAAAATATATAAAAATTAAGTTCAACTCTCGATTCTAAGAACCAAAATCATTATTTTTTTGTAGAACCGAATCGAATCACTCGATTTGGTTTGGTTTTGAGTTGGTTTGGTCATTTTGCCCACCTTTAATTGGAAGAAATGAGCAAAAAATCGACGAAAAAGAATGATTTTTCAAAGTTTATTTGGAGACCAGTTGCAAATATTCAATTGTTGATTTGAATCATAAAATGATGATTGAAGATTGCACGGATCAATTGGACGTGAATAGAAGGCTAATGATAAAAATTGCACTAAAAAGGGACAAAATCAACATTTGAAGAAGTACAACGTTGATATGGGGTTTCACATGAAAAAAGTTTTGGCGCTGTTGTCGGAGAGTAAAGTGTTTAAAGTGAATTTTTTGATTTGTTTTAAATTCAAAACAGGTATAAGTTGTTTTTGGCTATTAATTACATATTTGATCCATCTTTTGTTTAGTTTTTTTTCAGGTACCTAACAATAGTTTATGGAAGATTTTGACAAAATTAAGCTCTTTCCATTGAATCCCGAGGTTGAAAGGACCTTCAGACAAAGAAGAAAAGAGCATAGATTAGAGAGAGAGAAATAGAGATGACAGAAAACAAAAATCAAAATTAGGCCATCAGTTTCGTCAGTATAACTAGTTCTGCTGAGAGCAGTCTCCAACGATGGTGAAGTATTAGATGGGGATTATGTTATTCGTGTTCCAATTTCTATGCAACTTACCATTATTTATCCTCCTTTCAAGCAGGCTAATTTCTATATTTGGGGAAATTTCATCAATCTATTTCATAATTATCAAGAAATTAAGTTCTTCAAGAAAGCAACTGAAAATCCAAATATAGATGAGCTTTCCTACTTCATGAAAGGATGTCAATTAATGCCTTTCGAATGCGCTTATTCCCTAACACCTTGAAGGATAGTGCAAAAGATTGATTACATTCTATATCTGTCGGGAGCATAGTTTAGTGGAATGAAATGGTGCAACAAATTACAATGAAATTCTTTCCACTGTCTTAAGTTCATTAGATCAGAAATGAAATATGTACTTTCAAGTATAGGGATCTCGAGAGCTATCAGAAACATGAGAATGATTCAAGGACTATTTCAGAAAGTGCCATTACGTAGACATTCCTAAACATGCCCACATATATATCTTCTATTTAGGTTTTTTGCCTAAATACCATAATATGGCCGATGCTTCAACAGGTGATCGCTAATAAGATGCCCATGGACAACGTGTATGACCATATGAAATAGTAGAAAATTAGGCCATGTGGCCATCAAAAGGGAGATTCCTAAAACAAAACATCAATGCTTCACTATATAGATGGGATAATAGCTTTAACATCCCAAATGGAGGCATTGACAAATAAGATGGATACCCTCATTCAAAAAGTGCGCATGATTAGGATGGCAACGGGGCGGGGCAGGGTAACCTCCCCCGCCTCGCCAAGCAATTTCTTGCCCCATCCCATCCCCGCCCCGTTAACCGTTTAAGGCGCGCGGGACGGGGCGAGGCCCTTGCCCCGTTTACTACTCCGTTTAATTTTTTTTTAAGTTTTTACTAATTTATTTTATTATCTCCATTCATTAGATTGAGACAAATAATTTAGTTGCCATTTTTTTTTATTAAAACTAATAAAATTTGGTGAAATTTTCCATTTAAAGTATTGAATTCTAAAAAAATAAAAAAAATTAAATGGGGCTGGACACCCGTTACCCTATCCTCGCCCCGAACCCACCCGGGAACAAAATTCCTCGCTCCGTCCCTGACTCAAATACCCCAATTAAGTGGGTAATCCCCGCCCCGTGGGTATCGGGTTTGTCGAGTTTTTTTTGCCATCTCTACACATAATACACCAACCTACACAAGTATATGAAAGCTGGGGGAAAAATTATACAACTGGAAGTTGTGCCCTAGCTTTCACTCATACATATCAGTCTGAAAATGTACAATATGTACAAAATATTCAGAGGCAATAGAACAATCCTAACTTTAACACATATAATTCGGGTTGGAGAAATCATCCAAACTTCTCATAAGCTAATAATCATGGTCAAGAAAATCAGATTCAAGGCAACCCACAAGGGGTTTAGCAGCATTAAGAGAAGAGATCATCTTTAGAGGATCTACTTATCTAGTACATCACAAAGACGAACACACTTTCAAAACCAGCGGGCTTCAATAAAAAAATTGAAAAATCCAATGGGAAAGATAGCAGCTGCATTGTCCAATAGAACACAATATGCTTTGTCGAATGATACCGAAAAGAATCCACGTGAATAGGTGTTAGTAATCAAAACTGTGAAGGATGATATAGTCGATACGCCATCAATTAAATTTGCTATCAGTGTACAAGCTTATGTGCCGCCAATCCAATTTCCTCAGAGGCTTCGAAAGCATCTAAATGAGGAACATGTTCATGTTATCACTACAAAGAGTGGAATTTAGCTGTTAGAAATTAAGATAAAGAAGAAAGAAAATAAGGATAATCGGGTACCTATCACAGGCGAGAAAGAAGTAGTTCAGTTTGAAGAATCAACAAAGTAAACAACCGTTTTTGTCAATTCAAACATACATCCAATCCCATTTTCTCAAAGGTTACAAAACAAGAAGTTGAAGAAGCAGCTTGCAGAGTTCTTGGATGCACTCAGAAAGCTTCACAACGACATTCCTTTCATTGATGCAATCTTACAGATTCATAACTATTCGAAGATTTTAAAAGAGATGATGACTAAAAGAGAAATATGTCAGAACATGAAAGAGTGGAATTGTCAGAAGAGTGCATTGCAATCCTACAATACAACCTCCCTCCTAAGTTAAAAGATCCAAAGAGTTTTATTTTACCTTGCTTTGTAGGAATTTCTTATAATATAAATTCTTTAATTGGTTTTGGAGCAAGTATTAACCTAATGTCATTCTCTATCTACAGGAAATCAGGTTTGAGAGGGCCCAAAGAAACTTCAGTAACTTATAGTTGGCTGATGGTTCAATCAGGTATCCTTAAGGTGTGGTTGAGAATATGGTTATCAAAGATAGAAATTTCACATTTCCAGTTGATTTCATCATCCTTGATGTTGGAGAAAACAAGACATGCCAGTAATCTTGGAAAGAATATTCTTAGTAACTGGAAGTGCGTTGATGGATTTTAAAAAAGGGTTAGATAATCTTGAGTGGTAAACAAATAACAAAGTTTCACCGTTAATATTCTACTCAATCAACCCGCTATCTCGAGGAATGCAAAACACTTGATCATGAGAGAAGAATGATTACGGAAGCCATCATTACAGAAAAGGAGTTGGTAGATTGGTTGGAGCAATTACGGACCAGTTTAGTAACTTGAAGGTTTGGAGGGTCAAAAATGAAGCTGAAAACTTCTGCAAGTGCAACCGTTGCAAGGTTAAAAATTTCCTTTTCAAACCACTACAATTAATGGCCAGAACAACAAATTCAACCTAATGACTATAAACAAGAACTTATTTGGGAGGCAACTCAATCTTCTTTTCTTTTATTTATTATTATGTTTTCCAGATATTAGGTTAGGTAAAAGTGGTTGTAACGGGCGACCGTCATCCCAGTTAAGTCTCATATTCCGTTTCTCCCTGGATTTTCTTATTTTTTATGATGTGTTTGAGCTTAATATTAATTGTTCCATATTATTATATCATTAATGATTAGATTTTATTCATTTTGTAGGAACATGACACTTAAAAACACACAAACTAAATTGGACAAGGGGAAGGAGGCAGTCAAGCAGACCATCTAACTCCGAAAACTTGTTCCAAATCAACCTCCAAATCAGATTTGGGGAGTCTCTTATTCCCTTTTTACCCTTTTATTTTATTTACTTGATGATATTTTAAGACAAAGGACAATATCGGATCTAAGTTTGAGGGTGGGAAAAAAATAAATTTTTTATTATTTTTGTGTGATTGTAGTGTTTATTGCTTTATTATATATGAACAAAGTAGAAAAAGTTTCAAAAAAATTTTTCTTTTCAATTTGTTTGTTTGTGTGGGTTAGTTAGCATTGTTGATAATGATGTACATATTTGATACTATGTGTTAATATATGAATCTTGAATAAGTTACATGCTTAATTTTTATTATCCATGTGAATTTTGATGCCCCTTTCTGCACATGAATTAAGTTTGACACTGCGAAGTAATGAGTTGATTCATATGCTTTATAAGTTGAAATAGTTGGACTTAATGCTAAATTCAAAATTTTTTTTATTATATATTCTTAAATCAAATTTAGTAAAGTTTGGGATAATTGAACTTTTGTGGGAAGATATTGAGATGAATGAAGATTCCATGTATGAAAATTCTTGTTTATCTAAGGCAAATGAATGTTTAATAAAGAGACATTGCACTAATCATTGTATAAAAAGAGAAAATTTACCATGATACATGTATGAAAGCTATCATATAAAAATCCCAATAAGGACACTAATTAAAAATCTCAAAAAATAAACTCAAAAGGGGATTAAGATAGTATATGAAACAGAATACGCACACCAAATATGAAAAAGTAATGCATGAAACAAAAGATGTATTACATACATTGATTAAATCGCAAACACTTATTTGAGAGAAATAGACTTTTGTCAATAAATTATTAGCCTGATTGAGTTTTAGAGATTGAAGCAATTAGAATACAAGAGAATTCTTATTTGTTGAGATATTGACTTACCATTAGTGAAATCTATTCAAAATAGAGAGGGTGATGATTAGTATATAAAATTAGTTTTTGATCACACCTTGGGAAATGAGTTAGAAGAATAAGTTTGGAGTTTGTATCTCATGAGTGAATAAATGATATATTTGACCATTGAGGATCGAGAATTAAAGCAACTAGTGGATTTATGATATTTTATTTAATTCTTCACACACACACACACACACATTAGTTTTACATTGGATAAGTACAAATTAATTTTTGTATTATAATTATAAAGTTGTTTGAAGTGTAATTTATACACTTATCTAGGTCGTTAATATATGAATTCGGGGTTACTTTTGATGAATTATAGATTAATCTCTTGTTTATATTGTTTGTTAGGTAAAACTCTGATTGAAAGTGAAATTGGAGGAAAGAAATGAAAAATCAACAGAAATGGACGATTTCCAAAGTTTGGGGATCAAATGTAAATATTCAATAGGTAATTTGGATCAAAAAATGATGATTGAAGATTACACGGGATCAATTGGACCAGGATAGAAAACCAAGGATTAAAATTGCCCGAAAAAAGGACCAAATCAATCCTGGAAGAAGTTCAGGGACTAACTGCAAGTTGGTCCCAAAGTTACTAAAGCCATGCGTGCACTTGGGAATAATAGGGTTCGCGTGAACAAGTTTAAGCATGAATAATGAAGGGAAGCAAAAGTTATCTTGTTCCATTGTGGTTTAACTCTTTTCCTAGACTGAGTTTTCTGTAAAAACTGTTAGGCTTTGACTAGGACCATATCAATGTTTTACTTTAAAAAATATTACTCTTCGAATAAGTACTTTCCAACTTATTTATGAGAGAGTTTTAGACGGCTATGCATGGATAACAGTGGCGGACCCAGCACCTAGCCGCCCCCGCGGCCGCTCGTGCTGGGTCCGTCATGAGCTTGAAGAAGAAGAAGACGCCGACGCCGGGAAGAAATGGAGAAGACAGCCGATGATTTTTTGTGTTTCCTTTCTTATTTTGTTTAAGTGTTTGGCCTTTTTTTCAAAACAATCAAGCCGCCCAATGAATTGGGCCAATTTGCAACCCATTAGCCACAAACAAAACCAAATACAAATCCCCAATGAGGAAATTACATAGTTCCAGGGATTTAAAGAATAGAATTCAAAAATCAGGGGCAAAGTTTCATTTTTCAAAAATCAGGTGTTATATAAAAATCTAACCCTAATTTTTCAATC